>LPNX010519422.1:227116-284531 GCA_001517045.1 Pseudotsuga menziesii
CTTCTGCAGTTCTAGCAGGTTTGTTGGTTTGCTTTCACTTTCCTAATTGTTTTTTATGTTACAAGAAGGACCATTGATTGACATGTTCCTCAGGTTTAACTGATTGGATCCTTCTATGATGCAGTACTTGATTCATTGGTAGAACCCTTGGAAAAGACGATTACTCACAAAACAAAGCAAGATGCTGTGAAAGAAGAAATAGATCGCAATGAAGATCTAATTCGAAGTGCTCTTCGTGCAATTGTTTCTCTCAATCGTATAAGGTAATGTGTCTAATACAAAACATTGGAAGCATTATACCCTTTTTATATCCTGATACAAGTTTTTTAAAGCTGTAATATTTCCATTTTCATTCTTTCATCCCTATGAAATTTATAATTATTTCGGGGATTTTGCTCATTTTATAGTTATAAGTCTCATAGGGGAATTTAAGAGAAAATAGGAATAAGAATTCTTGAAATCCATAATTAAGGGAAGCAATTAGATCCAATATACTTCACAAGACATCTCATTCTATTGCTTTTACTTCTTTATATAGTTTCTATTTAACCTCCTAGATACTTTCTAGAAAATTAACTTTCTAGTAGGTGGAACCTACTAGGTACTTCCTAGAGAAGGAATGTTCTAGTAGGCAGAACATTCTACTATGCCTTATTTAATATTATTTAATAGAGATGGCCTCAATACATAATATTATCCTCTTGGGTACATCCCTAGGTACCCCATATACTACCTAGGTACATTACATCACCGACATAAAAGAATGCTTTGAATGAAAGCTAAAAAACTAGGACATTTATTTTTGATGTAATAAAGCCAGTAGTTGCTTAATAATGTTTCAACTTCAAGTACTCCTTTAGGATTGATATTTCATGAGCAAGAAATCATATCTATTTTCATAAATAATCAAAGGCCATTAATACCACTGTCACAACCAGTATATATGGTGACTCCCTTTTTTGTGGGTTATGCTTTATCGGAATATACAGATGTAGGGCTTTAGGGTGAGGAACTCTTGTTGATAGATGTTCAATAAAGAAGAAACAATATTTCTGTCAAGGGCTGATCAAAGTGATTTTCCTTGGACAATAGAAAATATAAAAAGATTTTGATAAATATCAAATGATGTCACATCACCGATTTCTAATGATATAGAGATTAGTAATTTGATAGTTGATGGCTGCTAGCATAGGTATGGAATGGAGTTTACCCAAAAGGTACATAGCTGCATCTTTGGAGACATGGCACTTCTGCTGTGAACAATGACTTCTGAAAATTACTTGATGGAGGAGGTTTTGAAAAGTGGAGAGATACTATCTGTAGCATTTAAAGACCTCCAAGACCAAACTCTATTCCTAGATTAGAGGACTGCATAAAATCTGAATCCTTGACTTGTCTGTTTTGAGGTTTGTAGTTTTGTTCTTAGTGGAAATCCCATTAGTTACTCGTCTGGATTTTTTAAAGTAATTTTGGATAATTACTCACAATATTGGAGCATTCTTAAGAGCCTGCTTAGAGTTCTCTGGCTTAGGATAGAAATGGTTTATGCATAACAGGGATATACAGCCAGGCTGGTTCCGAAGTTATGAGATGTTCTTTATTGTTTCATTGCTACCCTAATTCGTTAATAATTTTCAATTTAGTGAGTGAACAAATTGCATAAACTAGAATATCTTTTATGAACTTCCATATTTTTTTTTGATAGCATGGCCTTACAGAATTTGACAAAAAACTAGCCAATATTTTACATATTAAACAATACACGAGATATTAAAAATTCACAGGATAAATTCAAGGGATTTTCAGTTCATGAAAATCTATAAAATTAGATTCAACACATGCTTGTGTAAATACTAGATAGGCAAATAGAATGTACATCAATTTTCAAAATAGATATAAACAGTGAATATCAAATGTTGAAATTCACCAATATTTATATAACAAAGTTTAAATGTTTAGTTCAAATTGAGGTCCTCATCTCAAAAAACTGCCTTTCTGTATTGATAGGAGTCCACATCATACAACTAAAATGACACAATTTTTCAGCCTTTTATTTTTATGAAACCTCTAAGATCAAAGACTTTATAGCATGTGGCAAAAAAGTTTCAGTGGTAAAGGATACATTAGAATAATCTTGAAAAATAAACTTGGTACTTAAAGAATAATGCACAAAACGGAATGAGGCAACACACAGATTAGCCAACGGCAAACATAAATTCTGATGTTGAATGAAGGACAAATGTTATAACAAATTAGAGAATATCTAATTGAGTGGTATAACATGCCCTTTGAAAAAGATTCTTGGTTAAAAATGAAAGAAATCAGATTCAATACTCTATTTTAACCCTGTCTTGAGCACAAAACATCTAAACCAGGGAGGGCATATTGGATAATAATCTTAGCAATAATAGTAATGGCATCATATGATCATTATTTAAGGTTATGTCTCTTCATAATAGGTACAATGAGTATATACATCACAATCTCATAGAAATACTTTTATTTTGATCTTTGGTTCTCCACACCATAAGCAAGCACATGTTATAGGATAGTGATAATAGATCAAGAGACAACTGTATGTCAAGCAGGACTACAAAGTGATTGTCCTTGGGTGTGGTTACGCTGTTTATATTTTCAAGTGGCACTATGTGGCCTTCCAGGCTTGTACAGGATACTATGGCAGCAAGTTCTGCATGTTATGTGAGGTGATCATGCCTATTGACTGTAAGCACTTATTTCTGCCTATGGTGAGCTCCCATTTTATTGTTGCAGAATTAGATCACATTCATGATAAATACCCCTTTCATCCATTTACTCCCATATTTTATTGTACTCAATGTAATGCCAATTTCACTGACTATGTTTGGTCCCCTGTGGAAAATGTAGTTGAGATTTTTTATAGTTCCCTTTTCTTGCTTTACCTAATTATATGGTCTTAATATCTTGCATCTAATCATAAATTGGTCAAAGTTTGACAGATCCATCGAAAAACTACTGCCATAAATTTACTATTTGTTCACACTGCCATCTTTCCTGTATACTAGTTTCTCTACTTTTTACTTGAAATTTATTCCTCGCGAGATGATTCCTCATGAACAGGTTGCCCTCACAAGAGATACCTCTATAATAATAAGAGTTTCATACTTTCATATAATATTACTCTTTGAGAAGAGGAATTCACCATTTCTAATTTAAACATCGTATAGATTGTCTTTAATAAATAAAAGTTTGTGCTTAGTGATTTTTTTTTAGTCTTTAACCATGCAATTTATTGAAACCTTCCTTTTCTTCTGTTGATGCAGTGGTGGTGAATGCAGTGCTAAATTCAAAATGCTAATGGAATCTATTAAGAAGTCCAATGATCTTTCAGAAAAGTACAATGTTGTTCGCCACGAGAGTGATACAGTGGTGGTGGGTGATGTCATGGATATGAATTAGGTTCAGCATTATTTTAACAGTGGGAAAATAAGGATTTTTAGTTGCTCCAAATTGTAATGTCGCTAAGAGGAAAATTTGTAATTTTAGGAGACGTTTCTTGAGTGTTTTGGCAATTATTAGATCCCCTTGGGTCAATCAGGATTAGGCCAGAGCTTTTCGTGGATCTTCTTTTTAAATTTTGTTTCTCCATAAAAGTAGTGGGACAATCACAATGTTATGCAAGGATACAGGATTTTATATTAGAGGTGTAATCATTGGTTGATAGACACATCGACAGATTCAAGTTTCTGCTAAGAAATATGGTAAACAATTTTGTACTCTAGAATTTGGAGTGTGCAGTCCTTATCAAACTGTATATAATAACTTTGTAGACGTTGCTTTGACAAATTTTATAATTGAAAAGATGACATGCAGGTTGGTTTGGACAACTTCCGAAATATAAATCTCATGATCAGTGGTTTGTTATTCACTTACTCTACTTGGCCAAATTATTGTTTATTACTTACTCTACCTAAATCACAAACCACCAAGGAAGCAAATATATTTGAACTCCCATGTAACCTACTATTCACTAGAAATCAAGCTGCTTATAGAGGAATAAATTAAAGATGGCAATGCCACATTTTCGAGAAATTTTTATGTTCTAGGTTGCATGATTCACAATCTATTGTGGAATGGTAATTTAACCCTATGTAGTGTTGTAGTGTTGACAACCTAATCCGATCAGGACATGAGTGAATCCCATGCTCAGGAGTTCTTGGGAGTCATAGTCAAGGGTATTACCCAATTTGCAAACATTTTTTTTTTAAATTCACTTCCGTCGCTTATGCGACGGCTATTTTTTAAAAATATTTACTTCCGTCGCTTAAGCGACGGTTATACCTGTCACTTATCCGAAGCTCACCCTTTTCTCCATCGCTTAAGTGACGACACTTCATGTCGCTTGTCCGACGATTGCAATTTATATCCGTCGCTTCACCGACGGCACGAAAGTGATTTTTTTACTACTGTCGAAGAAAGGCTGTCGCTTAACCGACGCTTTACATTTGACCAATGGTTACTTAGGTGTCGCTTAACCGATGGTTAATTAGGTGTTGGATAACTGACGCCAAGTTTCCGACGCTTAAAAAAAAATCAAAGTGTCATACATGCGACAGGGCAGTGTCGAAAATCCGACATGACGGCCGTTGGATTTTTGGTCGAAATGTAGTAGTGATGGATGAAATGTTTTTATGTTTTTTGATGTTTTATACTTTTTATGTTAAGTAACGATACCTAGATATTTTCATGCAGATGTTGGAGCAGCATGACCTGGGGGAGCTTCCCCATTGGATAGACGAGATAGAGCCCACTTTGTAATGCAGGGCGATGATATCACCAAGGAGTTAGAGGAAAAACTAGAGAGGTTGACCTTGGATATCCCTGAGGCTTCCATTGATTACCTTCCTCTGAGGTATCAGAGACCTACAATGGGAGTACCAGGTCGATTTAGTAGGCTACTACGTACAGTAGCCCGGGAAATGATGTGCTACCACGAGCATCACTAGACATTGTGTGTATGAGATATCTACTGAAAGCTGATAGCTTCAGGATTTTGTATGGTGATTTTTGCCTAAAAGCCTACGTGCTTCAGATGAGGTCTCGGGACCTATTTTTGTAAACTTGTTCATATATATATATATATATATATATATATATATATAGACTTTTACCTAGTGTTTATATGTATCAAATGGTGAATGTATATTACATGAGTTTTATGTGCCTTTAAATGTTTATTTACAATGGACCATGTTTGATTTTAATGTCATGAATGGGCAATATGCCAATCTAGGATGTAATTAGCTAATGAGTGAGCAACTACATTGTGTTCCCTAGGGATATGCCTATAAGTGATGGTTTTAGATGATATTTCTAGAAAGCATACTCTCTGGAAAAGGTAGATAAGCACATGATTTCTAATGGTGTAGACATGGTTTAGATGACAAACCACGAGTTGTGAGTCCATCAAGACTACCATATTGCAAACATCTTGGGAGGTGGCTTTAGTCAGAAGACTGATGACTACTTGATACTCGGTGATGTTATTGGTAGTGTGACTGATACAAACCGCTCTTGAACTGACCAAATCTTCAGCCGAGGAATAGAGTACCCAAGCAGCTGAGGCAAGATTCAAGGTGTGGCGGCAGGCACCATCAGCAAAGCTATAGAAAGCCATCTGATCTACATGACCAAAACATGGTATAAAAAGATGTTTACACTAAACTCAAAACCATCTTGAAAATACTAAAAGCACACTGAAAGCCAAGAAATATACATATATACAAGATACTATCCAAGAAATACCTAGGAATAGTACCTTTTTAGGTACAACCCATTGCGAGGTTGCCCCAAAGGGATTCCATCATAGTCAACAAGTTCATAGGATCCTTTCTATAAAACCTTATAAATGATGAAAGGTCTGTACCACAAGGACTCGAACTTACCCTTTCCTAGTTTGTCATATCTTTGGTCATAAGTCAAAACTAGGTCACCCTCGTTAAAGGCACGAGGTTGGATGAATTTATCATATTGCGCCTTGATGCATTTCTTATGTGCCTCATTAGCTAAGGAAACATCTCTCTGAGTCTCTTCAAGGTTATTCAAGTACAAAAATCTTTCTTCCTCTACGGAAGTGTCTGGGAGAAGTTCGATGGTAAGTTGTAAAGATGGAATATGGCATTGAATCGGTAAGACATCTTCGAGTCCGTAGATAAGATGGAAAGGCGTGAAACTAGTAGTTGTTTTCACTGAAGTCCTATAAGCCCAAAGAGTGAAGAAAATAATGTGGTGCCAGTTGGATTTATGATCTCCAACCATCCGATGAAGCATAGTTTTTAAAGCTTTGTTAATGTCCTCTACCTGACCATTAGCTTGTGGATAATATGGCATAGAGTTTTCATGGAGAAAACCTAGCTTGGCACTCAGTTCCTCCACCATTTGATTACAAAAATGTGATCCATGATCAGTAACGATGGACTACAGGACTCCAAATCTAGCTATGATATGATTGAACAAGAGGAGAATGGAAGTCTTACCATCTTCTACATATGTAGGCATGGCCTCATCCCATTTTGTAAAATAGTGAACGGCTACGATGATGTAACCATGCCGCCCGGCTGAGGTAGGCTTACAATGCATAAATTCAATGCCCCATTTGGAAAATGGGCCAACAAAAATGACAAGGTGTAGCGGAGCAGGATGTGTGAGCTTTTTAGGATAAAAGTGTTGACAAGGCGGGCATTTCTTAACAGCCTCATGACAGTCTTTGAAGACGGAAGGACAAAAATAGCCAGTGCGAAGGATTTTCTGGGTTGCATCCATCGCAGAAAAATGAACGCCACATGCTCCAAAGTGGCAATCATTCAAAACATTTTCAGCCTCCTCATGGGTGAGGCAACGCCGAAGAATAGAATCAATCCCATGTCTATACAAGGTATCATTCAGGATGAGGTAGTATTTTGCATGGTGATGGATACGGCGACGATCGTCATGGGATAAATGCAGCTAAAATCGGTGTGTTTGGAGATAATATAGAAAATCTCCATACCATGGATCGGTAGTGCTAATTAGGAACATTAATTCATCCGGAAATGAATCACTGGGCTCAGATTCCATTGAAGCAAAGGGAAGATCACACATGAGCTCAACAAAGATCAAGGATTTCTTTGATGTGGCTTTGGAGAATTCTAGATCAAACTCTTATAGTATGACTATCCATCAGAAGTACTTATTCCCGAGCACCTGATGAGTCAGGATGTAATACATAGGGTTCTAGTCTACCAATACAGTGGTTGTGTGGAGCAAAATGTAGTGATGAAATTTTTGTACAGCAATGACTGTGGCTAATGCTAATTTCTCCACACATGAATACTGAGTTTCAGAATCCATGAGATTATTACTAGTGTAGTAAATCATGTGCTCCTCACCGTTGGGATTTTCCTACACCAAAACCATAGCTATGGTAGTAGTTGAGGCAGCAATATACAGGAGAAATTCTTTTGAATAATCTAGGGGGTGTATCACAGGTGAATGAGTCAAAGCATGTTTAAGATTATCAAAGGCATGTTGGTCTTGGTCATCCCAAAAGAACAGAGTGTCCTTTTTAAGGAGACACATATAACTGTGCATTTTCTCTACAAAATTGCATATGAAACGACGGAGAAAGTTTTCCTTCCCTTGCAAAATTTGGAGTTCAAGAATATTAGTTGGGGCTGGTAGAGCTAAAATGGCAGAAATTTTCAAAGGATCAATCCAGATGCCATCTTTAGAGACCAAAAAACCTAGCAGACATCCCTTTTCAACGCAAAAAACACATTTATGCAGATTAAGCCGTATATTATAATGACGACATCTCAGGAATATATCTCTAAGATTACTAGGGTGGTCCTCCCATCACTATGAATGAGAAGGGAGGTCTTTAAGGTACAGTTCAACAATATGTTTAATATCGTGAAATGCATAGGACATCGCACGCTGGAAGGTGGCTCCAACATTTTTCAAGCCAAAAGGTAACTTCTTATATGAAAAGGTTTCCCATGGGAAAATGTATGTCGTCTTGTGCTGATCGGTGGTAATATCCCAATCTGATTATAGCCAAAGAAGCCATCCATAAATTAGAAGATGACATTTCTAGCATAGGTGTTGATAATCTAATCGATGTGCGGAGTAGGAAAGTTGTCCTTGGGATAAGCTTTATTCAAATCCCTAAATTCAATACAGACTCTAATGGTTCCCTGCTTTTTATTAACAGGGACAATGCTCTATACCCATTCCGTCAGAGGTATGGGATAAATAAACCCAACTTTGAGAAGTTTCTCTATTTCATCTTTAATAGCTGCGGTTTTTTGTGGATGGACTTGTCTTAGTATTTTCCTGACAGGTTTGGCTGTGGGATAGGTTTTAATCTCATGGACCACAATGGACGGGTCAATCCCTGGCATCTCTTCATAAGACCAGGTAAAACTATCACGAAATTCTTTGAAAAGTTCCTTGTATGCTTCAGATTCATCTGCCAAGCAATTATTACCAACATGAACATGCTCGATGGTACCAGGTTTGGCTGATATGTCAATCAAATTCATTTGAGTAATGTTGCAATGGCTTCCTTCAGAATCTGTGTCTTGCAACAATATGGGACTTTGGGGTACGTTGATAATATCAGTAGGAAATAGGGATGTGTAATCATGGTTAACCAAACTGGTGTTGGGGAAGAACATGGATCTATGATGGTGATCCTCCCAAATGGACTCATCTGTACTCATGATCTCTAGAATAGACTCGTTGGAAGGAAAAGTCTCCTAGAGATGATCTAGAACAGGAAGAGAAGATTTTAACAAGTAAGGTAAATGGCAAGGATCTGAAGCCACTAGATGGAGGTCATCAGTGTGATCATCAGAAAAGGTTTGAATGGTGTCATACATTGCTTCGTGTGAACTCAACAAGGTGGAATCAAGAACTTGTTTTCCCATAGGCTCACAATCAAATGAGATGATCATATGGACTGTCGTGGTATCTGTGTTAGGAGGAGTGGATGGAAAAATCCCCATAAGGGATGAATCCTTCAACATGCCTACCCCAATCGACTGGTAAGGAGGAGGGGACTGGCCTAACATTGGGATGTTATGAGCCATAGAGGTAGTAACATCTGGCGTGCAGAAATCAAGCTAGTCAATGGTAACAATTCTCCCTAGATGCAAAAATTGGACTGTTCAGAATACTGTTGAAGCGACAGTAGTCATGGAATAGAACCAATTTCTTCCTACGAGGAGGTTGTAATCCAACGGGGCATCTACCACTTCTACTTGAATGGAAATGGTTTTTCCACCAAGCTCAACCGCTAGGGCTGATATGAGACCATGGGGATGAAAACCTCATTCGTTAAAGGCCTTGAGAGTCGTAGATGATGTTACAAGCTCTGGACAGCTGAGATCTTTCCAACAAGACAGAGACAAAACCAAGGTCAAATATCCTTCATCTAATACCATTCGAAAAATTTCTTTCCAACTACTTTCATAATGATCATAAAAATAAGTTTATGAGGTAACCTAGACTTATAGTTCTCAACATTGAAATGATTCAAATTAGTATTATCTGGGTCTAAATCTCCTAATGCTGTTAACAAGTTTTTGCATTGTGTAGGACAACTTTGGAGTACTTCTAAGGTAGACATTGCACAAAGTGCCTGAGCGAGATTTTCAACTACATTATAAAATTGAGCAGCTCAGGCATTAGGGTTAAATATAGCCTTCCAAAGAGTACTCTTGGGTGGACACAAAATCATGTCGAGGGTATGGTTCTCAATGGATAGGGGGATAATAGACGAGGATTTAGGAGAACTAGTAGAGGGAGATTTCCCTAAAGAAGAATGATCTTCTTTCTTGTCTATGGGTTTGTCATAATTCTCACTTCAAGTTTTCAAATTAATGGTATCTGAGGACATCATATGAATTTCCTATGGTGAACTAGAGTTACCCTTATTAGACATGTGGTCTATTAGTTGTTGTTGAGAGGGAAAAGGATACGTGAGTACTACAGGTGCGGGATTTGATTTCAGAAATTGGGAGATTTCATTATGACAGGGACACCCTTTTGTGAAATGGTTGCCTCCACATAGCAGACATGGATATTTTGATTTTCTCTTCCTTTATCGTTATCATTGTTGGTTGTTATTGGATTCTCCTGTTGGTTTCTGGTTTTTTTATTCTTATTTTTACCCTTCTTTTTATTATTTCTTGAGGTTTGAGTACTCTGAATAGAATTGACCTCAGTGGAAACTTTAGGAGTTGAAGGAGTAGGGGTGGTACTCTGGGGTTGCATGGAAGTTTTCACTGTTGACAAGGACTATATTAAACCAACAATCCCATCAATAGGTACTTCTACTGGTGGCTTAGCGAGATCAGTGCTTGGGTGAGGAGCTTGAGGAATCAAGTCATAAAGAGTTCTAGACTGGGAATAAACCATGTCTAGATACTGGGCTCAACTAATAGCCTGCTCTTCAATAACAACACTGCCCATAGCCACATCTTGGGAAATTGGAGGCAACAAATATTTGGTGAACCAATTAGCTAATAACTGATCCAGAATAGGGGCCTTAATAATCCTTCTCCACCTTCTCCATTCATGGATATGATTGGATATGTGGGTGGAGATGTTCTATCGTAGAGAAGTTAAGAGATCAATACCCATTTCATAATGGATAGGAAGCTAAAAGTGTGTAAGAAACACGGTTTCCAATGAGCCAAAATCCACAAACAAATGTTGTGGAAGTTCAATGTACCACTTCGTGGTTGTACCGGTCAAAGTTCACTGAAAAATTCGTAACCGAACTGAATCATCCATGAGGGAGTTTGAAGAACACTGTAAATCAAAATTCATGACATATTTTTTTGGATCATCTCCCTGCTTCCCATCAAACTTCGAGATGTCCGATGGTAACTTTAATGAAATGGGAGGCCATAAAGGATTGTGTCGAGTGGGGTCATTAATCAACTTGGACAAGTTAGGTAAGTCTAAAGTTTCTAGGAAAGGTAATTGATGGTTAGGTTGCGCATACTGGTAATATTTATATGGCATATAATTACCAGTAGGACTATAAATGGACTGATAGACAGGTTGTTGTGATGAAGAAATAGCAGAAAATCCACCCAGAGGGGGTTGATTTCTGGGATCAAGACTATTAGGACCACTAGGGCCTCCGGGAGGAGGACCACCAGGGCCTACAATACCACCAAGACCACCGGGAGGTAGACCACTAGACCCTTTAGGGCCGCTGGGAGGTAAACCTCTTGCGCCTCCCGAACCACTAAGAGGAGGGCCACCGAACCCTCTAGGGCCATTAGGAGGAAAGCCACCAGGACCACTAGGACCATAAGGAGGAAAGCCACTAGGCCTTCCAGGACCATTAGGCCCCCAAGGGGGAGGACCTGCATGAGGCGGTCCTCTGGAACCTGCTACAGTATGTATAAGTATTCCCTCCATAGCTGGCATGTAATACCAGGTAGGCTGCTCCCATGGCATGAAGATATTACTAGGGTATGGAATTCTAGAATAAGGAATTCCTATAGGATTAGGTGGATAATTAATGTTCTCTATAGGTATTTGATAACCATAACCTCCACAAGATTGAATGGTTACAGGTTGTGCCCCCAAGGGCTAACCTAAGCTGGATGGGAGATTAACCACATTAGTATGGGTGGGAGGGACATAAACTGTAGATTGTTCTATATTAGAGGTCTATCCTTGACTAGTACAATAATGGTGTCATATAATGTAGGTCGTGTCAAGGGTTTCCCCCCATCACTAGAAGGTAACGATGAAATGGGAATTGAAGGTTGGGTCCCAGGTGCATAATACCTAGGAATATTGGGAACAAACATAACATGGGAGGTGGTGGGGTTGGTATTTTGACCTGGGTTGTGTGGTGTTACTGTGCAATCTATAATCGGTTCAATGGGTCTCATAGAATCGGCAAGTGAACGATATCCCACAGAAACCGTTGTGGAACGTGCTGGCGGCATGCCCAATATGTCATCTATTTGTCTTTCAATCTCCAGTGCATAGAAAATGGTTGCGTGGTACTGTCTACGTTCTTCTTCATCCAGATAAACTTCTCCATAAGGGTTTAAACAAGTGCCATATGAGGCAATGGCCTATCCTATAGAGGTATCCCAAAATGGAGCCTTGGGACCATAATCTGGACGGTTAGTATCATCAACATGAAATTCTATGGGGGAATGGGATGAGTTATTTCCCTGAGAAGGTTGTTGGACCAAGGGAGGTGAGTGTAAAGAATATGGTCCTCCAATTTTTGCAACCACATTATCTCCCACTTGGGAGGTGGTAGCAGTTCCTTGTTCGATAGCTTCCATTGGATTTTCTCTCGAACCAGGAATAAAATCGGGTGGCATACCCTATACTCTTCTAGACTGTCTTAACTCAGCTAGTTTGTACAGTTCCTATCTAACCTAGGGTCTAAAAAACTAGAAAACATGTCAAAAAATTTCCCTACACAAGCTATAGGTCAAACAAGCACACTTAAAATGACAGGAGGAGTTCAAATATTCAGGTCTCTCACCAGGATTGTCAAGAATGTGCCACTCATGATATAACTCTAGGGTACATGCGTAGTAATATCCCCGAATGCTATTTTCAGTGTATGGATGTTTATGCCATAAATTGTTCCCAAACTACAAGAGAACAAGCCAACACAATCTCAATAATCTCAATAAAACAAAATAGGGTTTTTAGGGTTTTCAAGGTTATTTGGTTAAGAAGTTTGATAACAAGAGGGAATGCATTCATAAATCCAAATAAGCAATAAATTATAAGCATAGAAACACTGAGATGCATAATATAATAACCACAATCCAACAAAAAACAACACTGAGGTTCATCCACAGATGACAAGCATTCCAAGTAAAAAAAAACTTTAAACAAGTAATGAAATTTCCAACTGAGTAACTAAAACAAGCTATAAATGAAGCCAGAGAATAAACTAAAGGGTAAATAGAGCATATATTTCATAATCAGTATTTCAAATACACATAAGAGTCTTTTACATAGCTTATAAACAAGTCTGAAGACCTCCTCTTGCTAGCCAAAAAATCAAACCATTTGTCTTCTTTGAGGCTTTCACTTATACTATTATCCAAAATTGGTTAAGGAACTGAACCCTAACTAATTTTTTAGTCCACCCATCGAATAACTTCATGTAAATAATATTTACAAAAATAAAGTAACTTTCAAACCTAACTAGTAACTGATTATCTTAACAAAATTTATAGATCCTTAGCTACTTCAGCTAATAAGGCAATCCCGTCTAGGGCTTGATCTTTTCTTCTTGCCTTCAATTGATCTCCTTCCATATCTGCAATCTTTCTAGTTAGTTCTTAATTATGCTGTTGCAGGTCCCCGATGGTTTGTTTCAACATTGTGAATTGACCTTCTGTATTCCTCTTCCTTTTCATTGCTTCTCTTGAAACTACAATCAGCTCCTGATAGTGGCTGTTCACCTCCTCCAAATCCTCTCTGAGTTTTCTGTTTGCCATGACCAAGCCATCATTAGTCTCCTGCATGTACTCAACCTGATACTTATATTGTTTTACACTTCTTTGTAAATTGTCTTTTTCTGAATCAAAGGTTTTATTTCCTGCTATGGTTTGCATATCATTTGCAAGCCATGGAATATTCAATCTCTTATAGATTTCTTCATTTTCTGGCAATAATTCTGTAGGTGTTTTAGGAAAACCTAGGTGTTCTTCACTCTCAGCTTTACATGGAATATTTTCCTCAACAATCACCTTCTTTTCTGAGTAAGAACTCTTTATTCCAACTTCTTACTATTCCTACAACATCTGACTTCATACCTTCAGGAATATATCAGATATTTTAGTATCAGTCAGGATAGACTCTCTTTCTGATTCCATTGGCCTTTTACCCTTACTATCACCTTTATCATCATACAATTTTTCTTCAGATGAAGAATCATCTATCATTGTTACTCTTTCTTTGTTCAATTTAGGATTCAACAACTTCATCATATTCAGTCTGAGTTTATTTCTAGGCCTGGTTTTCGGTCTCCACACAGGAGCAATCTCCCCCAACATTTTGAGAGTCTTACGTTGATGGGTAACTAAGGAAAACTCAACAACTTTTAGTTTCTTTCTTTTTCGTAATGCTACCTCATCGCCCTGACTGTGAAATTCCTTCTCAGTACAAACCTTAGTTGCATTAGTGACAGGCACTTTATCATCATCAAATAGCCATTTCTCATCTTCTAACAGAATAGTGATAGGACTTTGTCTTTGAACTTCAATATCCTCTTTCTCATCTGAAATTGTCTCTGTAGGTACAACATTTTCAGCAAAAATTGTATCTGTAGGTAAAGCATTTTCAATACGCTTGGCTTCCTTAATATCTGACTATAAATTCTTGCTCTCATTGTCATTAAGGTGCTATTTATATTCAAAGTCTTCATTTGCATGATCTGAAACTTCCTCTAATTTAACCCTGTCTTCATCTTTGACCTTTACCTTTTTCCTGAGCTTTCGAATCAAAGTCTGCCCTTTATCAGCTTGTCTTCTGTGAGACTGTCCTTCTTGACCATTTTGAAAACCTGACCATAAAATGAAATACTCCCAAGTCTTTCCCCTACTCTGTAAAATAGTGTTTATGATGAGTTTGATAAGTCCATGATGGAAAATAGATTGCTTAGTATGATTTTGGTGCTCCTTAACTCTACATGACATCTTTTGTAGACTCTCCAGAAATAAGAAGGGTAAGTTCATCTTGGACTCATTACTGATATGTTGAAGAAATCTAAAGTGGTATTTGAAAACAAAGGCATATCTACCCTCACAGGTAATATAACTCTGTAAAGCTTTAATGGGCTCTATCCATTGAGGTTTGAAGTTATGAATTGGTACACCTTTACCCCAACTGCAATTACACCAAGAAGTAAGTACTTTTGTGCATTGAAGGTGAATGTAACCTTATTAAACCATAATTATCCCCCCTTCAAGATGCCTTTTGCCTCAGCTACCAACTCCTTAGTTATTTTGAATTGTAAAGTATCAAAAGACACAATGTCTTTATCATAGCACCGAGCAAATTTATGAGACACCTATGCATGATATGCATCAATCTTTTTTAAAAATGTCAACCATCGTGCATTTGAAAATAACTCTGCACATTCTGGAAAATTGTCTACCCAACTTAGGTCAGTGGGCTCAGCTCTATTTGTTTTTCCACTTTTCTTCATATTCACTATGGTTTAGCAACACCTATTGATATCCCATAATCTAACTATCTTCAAATCACAATAGTCTATCCTAACACACAGTTCAGAAGTCTTTTGTGCCAAATTACAACAGTCTGACCTAATCACAGAGTTGAGAGAATTCCAACAAGCTCTGCTTTGAATTTTACTATTTTAAATGATGAATACTTCGAATATATTTGTTAATAATTCATCATTCACAGTGTATTAGGTGAAAAAAGTCATACTCCTCCTTCGAATTTTATCGTTAAGTATTTTATTAGAAAAGCCCCAAACTAAGCAAACCCTAGCAATAACATGCAGGCTACCTATTGAGAATACCAATATGAGCACTAGAATGCAAGCACTTCAATGGTTAAGTGTCAAATTTCATGTTCCATTTGTCTCTAACTATCCAGACCACTTCAAACAGTCACTGCTGGAAAGCCCTAGTTCCTCATTCAATTGAAAAAATCCTGATTTCTCAGCAGTGTGTTCTCACCATGACCTTGACTATGCTTCATGTCCTTCATATAAGGAACATATTCCCGAAAAACTCTGTCTCATTCTACTCGCTGTCATCAATCATCCTGCTCTTCATGCAATCGCCACGATCTACTTCTTATGATGATCATCCACCTGTTTCAATGATAAAACTATGTAGGACACCTATCAAATGCATCAAATGATGTGTTTAACACCTTAGAGACAAGACACCCAAAAAATCGGACTGAAAAAATCATGATTTTAGCATTCGCAACTTTCTTGTAGCGCTCTAGTATATCAATTTTTTTCTTGCACTACAAGAAAGTCCAATAAAATAATTTCACATCATTAGGCCACTAATAAGGTTTAAAACTTGGTTTATGTGCTTAATCTCGACCTTAGAGTCATTTATAAAACCATTTAATCCATATATGCCTTGTAAAACCCTTCAATAATGAAATAAAAGTAATTTTTTTATAAAAACAGGCTTAAAAAATTGAAATCATGAAAATTAAAAGTTTGAATTCAAAATTATCTTTATAAACAAAATTTCCTAGAAACAAAAGTACTAGCAAGGTTCAAAAACATAAATAAAAGCATAAAACTAAGGAAGACAAAATCATGACTTAACATCTGGCTCCTGCTGCGGGATGAAGTCCTCCTTGTGAGGCTTCAAGAACCTGTAGACTAGTGCCTTATGTACTGCTAGCTGCTAATATACAAAATTTCCATTGGGTTATGGAGTCCTTATTGTGTTTTACTCACACTGGTATATACAATGAAAACTGAAATTCACCTCAAAAACTGTAGAAATGCCCGAGGAATCATCCATTAACTGGACTTGACAATTCCTCACCCTCCAAAGTCTGTAGAACAAAAGTGTTGTTTTCCAAAAACTTAGATACTAGGAAGGGGCCAAACTAGAGGTTATCAAATTTGCCATGTTTCCCTTTTTGCTCCTTCCTAGCATCCCATCTTAGAACCATGTATCCTATTGAGAAAGTATTATCTTTGATTTCCCTCTCAAATCTTTCTTTTATATTCAATCTATATAGTTGTGCCTTTTCTTCCACTTTTTCTTTATTCTGATGCAACTCTATCATTACATAAATCCTTCTCTACATATCATTAGGTTCTTCCTGATAATCCTAAAAAAAATTCATCACTGGGATGCCCAATTGAACAGGAAAAACTGCATCTGTACCATACACTAATTGGAAAGGAGAAGTTCCAATTGCTTGCTTGACTGTTATTCTATCAGCCCATAATGCATATTTCAACATAGAATCCCATGATCTCTTATTATGCTTCAGCAATTTTCTGATACTCTGAATGATATTTTTATTGGAGGACTCAGCTAAACCATTACCTTGAGGATAGTAAGTGGATGAATGTTTCAACAAGATGCCATTCTTTTCACAAAATTCTCCCACTGCCTTAGACTTAAAATCCTTTGCATTATCTGTTACTATTCTCTGAGGACACCCAAACCTACTGAGAATATTTTCTTCAATAAATTCCATAATCACCTTATTTGTGGCATTCCTTGTAGGGATAGCTTCCACCCATTTGGTAAATAAATCCGTTGCAGTCAAAATCCACTTGTGTTGTCCCGAGGAAGATGGATTTATCTTTCCTATAAAGTCCAGACCCCACTGCTGAAAAGGGGCACTTACGGCAATTGGTTTTAAAGGTAATGACAACAATTTTTGTTTACCAGCAAATTTCTGACAAGGGATGCATGCTCTTACTTTCTGATATACATCTATAAATAAAGAGGGCCAATAGTATCCAGCTCTTAATATTTTGTATGTTGTTGCCTTCCAATACTTGTGACCGCCACAAGCACCCTCATGAGATTTAGAAATCACTCCTTCAATTTCAGGTTTATCTAAGCATCTGAGTAGAATACCCCCTGGATCCTTCCAAAATAGCTACTGTTCTACCAAACAGAACGTATTAGTTCTTATCTTCAAATACCTAGCAGCTTTTTTATCTAAGTGTTCAGGACATTGCAAATATAACAAAAAATATACAATGTCTTCATACCATGTGGATGCTGAATAGAAATTCATAATCTTCCCTTTCTCCAGCTCTGCTTGATTTTCTTCCTGAGCAGACTTCTCTGCCATCAAATGCAATCCTAGAGCTTAGCAATTTGATTCAGCCAATAGCTTAACTAAACCTTGTCCCTTTACTAGTTTGGTAGGTCTGAAATCTACATCATACTCCATGATTTTAGCAATCCACTTGCCTCTTTTTCCCTCACTGTCAAGCTATGTCAAAACATCTTTTACAGTAGCATTAGGCACATATGAAATAACTTTGGAATGCAAAACATAGATTTTGAAAATTTTCAAAGCTTTTACCAAAGAATAAGCCTATTTTTCTAAGATGTTGTATTTTAATTCAGAATCTCGGAGATTTTAGCTGAAGAATGCAATAGGTTGTTCAAGACCATTCTTATTCTTCTGCAATAGAACAACAGCTAATGTATCTTCAGATGCAAAGGAAAAGGTTAGAAATTCCCTAGTAAAATCTGGACTTATTAAAACTAGAGCTTCAGTAAGAGCCATCTTAATTTTTTCAAATGAGTTCTTTGCTTCAGTAGTCCACTTGACTTCTTGATCCTTCTTTAGCATGGTTGTAATCTGCTTGATAGTCTCAGCAAAGTTTGGTATAAACCAATGCATAAAGTTGATTTTACCAATGAAAGATTGGACATCTTTTTTACCCCTTGGCACACTTATATTCAATATTGCTTTCACCCTTTGTGGGTCAATCCTTATACGATCAGCTAAAACTAAATGACCCAATAATTTTCCTTCCTATACAACAAAGTGTGACTTCTTTGGATTCAAGGATAAACCAAATTTTCTGCATTTTAGGAAAGTTTATTTCAAATGTTTCAGATGTTCATCATCTGATTTTGAAAATACAGTAATATCATCTAAGTAAATTACTACAAACTTGTCATTTTCCCCAACAAAGGCTATATCCATAGCACTTTCAGAAGTTGCTCCAGCATTCATTAAACCAAAAGGCATCTTATCATACATGAAAGTTCCCCATGGAGTAGTAAAAGCTGTTTTTTCTTTATGATCGGGATGCATAGAAATTTGATTGTATCCTGAAAAGCCATCAACCATAGAAATCCTTTGTGCCCCAAAAACCTTCTGCAATATTTGCTCAATTTTTGGCAGAGGATAATTATCCTTTAGTGAAGATCTATTCAAGTTTCTAAAGTCAACACACAGTCTGATTTCTTCATTCTTTTTCTTGACAGGAACTAGATTAGCAACCCATGAAGAGTACCTGAGAGGAACAATGATCTTGGCATCTAATAACTTCTTAACTTCTTTTTCAATAACAGGAAACAAGGCTAGATTAATCCTCCTCAATTTCTGTTGAAAGGGTTTAACATTCGGTTTTAAAGGTACTTTATGTTGTATAATCCCAATATCATATGTTCTCATTTCTTCATAAGACTATGCAAAGACATCAACATGTTCCTTTAACAACTTAATGTACCTGTTTCTCTATTCTGATGTGAGTGCTTTTGAAATATTCACCATCCTTGGATGTTCTAAAGTACTAATGTTACAATCCACCACATTCTCTTCTGAAGATTGTAGAATAGGTTTTAGAGGTGTATCATCTTTTGAAAATATCCTTTCTAAAGGTACCAAACCTTTTGGGATGAAATTACCTTTTAGTTCAATAATATTGTGGCCAACAATTTCATTTTCAGCAATCTCTTCAACATCTTCATCCTCATCATCTTCTTCTTGATCAATCAGGGAATTAGAAAACTCATGTGTAAGCTCCAAAAATATTTTAATTTCAATGTCATCTTCAAACAATCTCCACTGCTTTGCATTATCAGGTACAGAAGGTCTATACCTAACCTCAATGGGATACCTCAACTGTGTGGTTTTGGGAATTCTAAAATGTGTAGCTTCTAAGGCCAATGAATCAGCAGTCTGATTATGATCCCTTGGAATATAGGTAATATTAAACACTCCAAAATAATTTTCAATCATATCCCATACCTCATTTCGGTATACTTTCAGCAAATCCTGTTTCACTTGATAGTTGTTCCTCACCTGCTGAACAGCTAACTCAGAGTCGCCATATGCAGAAATCTGCTGAATGCCCAAATCTTTAGCAACCTTCAAACCTAACAACAAAGATTCATATTCAACATAATTATTTGTAGTAATAAATTCTAAATTATACCATCTTTACTGTTTCACCACCAGGGGATATGAGAAGAACCCCTACTCCAGCACCTTCTTTACAAGATGATCCATCAAAGTATAATTGCCAAAGCTCATCTTCTTGTTCCTCACTGCATTTAACTGGTTAATCCTTTTCAACCTGTAACAAACTAGTAGTATTATCATCATCGCTAAAATGTAGCATGTAGGTACCCAAATATTTATCAACATCATACAGAGGATGGTTTGGAGGGTTCTTATCATCTGTCACAATATAGGAAAATTGAAGCTCTCTATACAACCTTCTGTTTTCTCCTCCAAACAAAGGAATAGTAGCATATGTTAAATCCATTTGTAAAGTTCCACCAACTTTCTTTGCCCAAGACCTAGAGAGAAGTAATCCAAATTTAGGTGTAATATCTACTACTACCACATCCATGATGACACTTTTCATTGGTAACTGAGCCAAAATAACAACCATATCTTTAATCACACCCAAATACTTTACAACTCATGAATCAAAAGCATACAGATCATGTTAGGGTTCTGTCATACTCAAACCTAAAGCCTCCATGAAAGCCTTTGGAATTAGGTTATGTGATGCTCCTGAATCTAAAAGATAGTTATGTATCATCTGTTTATGGATTTTCAGTGTAATGTAAAATGGAGGTGAAACACCTGCTTCATTCTCAGTTTTCTCAGCCAATGATGATCCAATAAAGATTTTAGGATTTTCTTCCTATAGATTTACCGTATTAGAAAGAGGCTAACTATTTGCTGAACCAATCATTTTAAGAACTGATTCTTTGTAAGAAGGATTTTTCATTAATTCAATAAAGGCATAGGAATCTTTATTTTTCCTAATTCATTTTCTAGATTAAAATTCTACATAGTTTTATTTACCTCTTCAACCTCCATACTCTTCTTTTGCTTATCCTGAATTTGTTTTTTCTCTGACACAGGATCAAATTGTTGTTTAGTAGGTATAACTACCTTTTTCTTTGGGTTTTGTACTACTTGTTTTGGGCCTGACCTCAAATTCAAAGTCTTCTTTGGTTCATTCTGATAGACGTCAACAGTTACAGTAGTCATTTTTAGATTTAAATCATCTTCTGTTTCAAACATATCAGCATCATAGTATTTTGCATTTAAAAATGCTTCTTCAGTGACAAAATCCTCACTCAATTGTTGTCCAAAATAGTTCATATCTTGATCTTTGTCTTCAAATAACACTTCATGTTCAATTTTTTCTTCATCAACAGCATTGTTTTGAAGAGGGAGGGAGGGGGGGTGTATCCTTTGATCCTCGGTGCCTCTCCTTTCTCATTGTATATCATTATTTCTTTGTTCTCTATGTATGAAGCAAGGAGCAACCTATCTTCTGAATTGGTTTTGATTGTTAGGGTTTCTTTCACCTTCTGGGACAGGTTTGTTTGAATTTCTTTCTAGTTCTAAGTTGTTTAATTTTGTAGTGAAGATCTTAACTAGCTTGGCCATCTCATCAATTTTACCTTCTACAGAATGAGATGTTGAAACCACTGGAGCTACTTCCTTCTTACCTTTCCTATCATACATATGCTGAGATGTTTCCTTCTTCAATCTATTGGAAGCTAATATATTATACTCCACCTCTAATGCTACATTCTGCATGTTCAATAAAGAAACAGGTCTTCTTTCTCTTAGTAGTAAGGAAAATTCATGGTCAAAAGCATTTGCATATGTGATTTTTGCCGATGTTTCTGAAGGTTTTTTCTCCGCAGGAATTCTGCCATACATTTTATTGAATATCTTTGAAATTTTTGTAATGGTTTCATCCTTCTTTCTCCTAAGGGCTCCAAAATCAGTTATATAATAAGTATGTTCTTTGGTGTCACCGCATTGTCTCATGAAAAGGTCCTGAAGCTCTTCTATGATGGTGATAGAATTTGCAGGAAACTCCCTAAACCATTTTCTGACATCTCCATCAAGGCTCTGCACAAACATCCTCATCCATACATTCTTAGCTTCAATATTCTAGTTATCAGCATAACTGAGAAAGGCTTCCCAATGCTCCTCAATTGTAGTTTCACCATGTCCATTAAACCTAGGCAGGTATTTTGGATAATCACCTCTAGGAATTTCATTCAAAGGTTGAGGCAAAACTAAGGGTGCATACCTAGCTACAACCATTAGGTCCATCATATCTACTGGCTGATTTTGGGCTGCCATTTTAAGGTTGACTGACTTTAGTGATGGAGAGATTTGACTGGGACTTGGCTAAAAAGGGGTCTTACCAACTTTTAGATGAAATAGAGGAATTTAACTAGGAGATATTGTTTTTGCCTTTTTGAAGGATTTAGGATCAGTGAAAACTTGAAAGTTATTGACACGAATTATGGGCTTCAACCAAGGTGAAGTTTCCTCTTCATTTTTCAAAATAGATAAAGGTGATGAACTATCCAACTGATTAGATTTATATAGGGCTGGTGATGACTGAGACTTTCTAATCTTCCCTGTTGTTTTCAGTATCTATTCTGGGTCTGAATCACCCAACTGCAAAGGTGAAATAGGTCTGTTTGTTGTTCCAATTCCCCTAGTATCCACTGTGAAAAACTGGTGAAAAGTAGTCTTTAATATTTGTTGGTTTAAGTTCACCTCTTAAGACCAGTGAAATGATAAGTATCCCACAAAAAAATATGTTTTCAACTTCGTTCCCCAGCAATAGTGCCAAAGATGTTTATGCTGGAAATTGTTCCCAGACTACAAGAGAACAAGCCAACACAATCTCAATAATCTCAATAAAACAAAATAGGTTTTTTAGGGTTTTCAAGGTTTTTTGGTTGAGAAGTTTGATAACAAGAGGGAATGCATTCATAAATTCAAATAAACACTAAATCATAAGCATAGAAAGGATGAGATGCATAACATAATAACCATAATCAAACAGAAAACAACACTGAGGTTCATCCACAGATGGCAAGCATTCCAAGTAAAAAAAACTTTAAACAAGTAATACAATTACCAACTGAGTAACTAAAACAAGCTATAAATCAAGCCATAGAATAAACTGAAGGGTAAATAGAGCATATATTTCATAATCAATCTTTCAAATACACATAAGAGTCTTTTACTTAGCTTATAAACAAGTCTGAAGACCTCCTCTTTCCATCCAAAAAATCAAACCATTTGTCTTCTTTGAGGATTTCACTTATACTATTCTCCAAAATTGGTTAAGGAATTGAACCCTAACTGTTTTTTAGTCCACCCATCGAATAGCTTCATCTAAATAATATTAAAAAAAATAAAGTAACTTTCAAACCTAACTAATAACTGATTATCTTAACAAACTTTACAGATCCTCGGCTGCTTCAGCTAATAAGGAAATCCCTTCCAGGGCTTGAGCTTTTCTTCTTGCCTTCAATTGATCTGCTTCCATATCTGCAATCTTTCTATTTAGTTCTTCATTATGTTGTTGCAGGTCCTGGATGGTTTGCTTCAACATTGTGAATTGACCTTCTGTATTCCTCTTCCTTTTCAATGCTTCTCTTGAAACTGCAATCAGATCTTGATAGTGACTGTTCACCTCTTCCAAATCCTCTCCGAGTCTTCTTTTTTCCATGACCAATCCATCATTAGTATCCTGCATGTACTCAACCTGATACTTATATTGTTTTACACTTCTTTGTAAATTGTCTTTTTCTAAATCAAAGGTTTTCTTTCCTGCTATGGTTTGCATCTCATTTAGAAGCCATGGAATATTCAATCTCTTATAGATTTCTTCATCTTCTAGCAACAATTCTGTAGGTGTTTCAAGAAAACCTAGGTGTTCTTCACTCTCATCTTTACATGGAATATTTTCCTCAACCATCACCTTCTTTTTTGAGTAAGAACTCCTTATTTCAGCATCGTGTTATTCCTGCAACATCTGACTTTGTACCTCCAGGAATATATCAGATGTTTTAGTATCAGTCAGGATAGACTCTCTTTCTGATTCCATTGGCCTTTTACTCTTACTGTCACCTTTATCATCATTCAATTTTTCTTTAGATGAAGAATCATCTATCACTGTTACTCTTTCTTTGTTCAATTTAGGATTCATCAACTTCTTCATATTCAGTTTGAGTTTATTTCTAGGTCTAGTTTTTGGTCTCCACATAGGAGCAATCTCCCCCAACATTTTGAGAGTCTTACCCTGATGGGTAACTGAGGCAAACTCAACAACTTTTAGTTTCTTTCTTTTTGGTAATGCGACCTCATCACCCTGGCTGTGAAATTCCTTCTCAGTACAAACCCTAGTTGCATCAGTGAAAGGGACTTTATCATCATCAAATAGGAATTTCTCATCTTCTGACAGAACTATGATAGGACTTTGTCTTTGAACTTGAATATCCTTTTTCTCATATGAAATTGTCTCTGTAGGTACATCATTTTCAACAGAAATTGTATCTGCATGTACAGCATTTTCAACAAGATCGGCTTCCTTAATATTTGACTCTAAATTCTTGCTCTCATTGTCATTAAGGTGTTGTTTAGATTCAAAGTCTTCATTTGCATGATCTAAAACTTCCTCTAATTTAACCCTGTCTTCATCTTTGACCTTTACATTTTTCTTGAGCTTTCTGATCAAAGTCTACCCTTTATCAGCTTGTCTTCTGTGAGATTGTCCTTCTTTACCATTTTGAAAACCTGACTTGAAAATGAAATACTCCCAAGTCTTTCGCATACTCTACAAAACAGTGTTTATGATGAGTTTTATAAGTCCATGATGGAAAATAGACTACTTAGTATGATTTTGGTGCTCCTTAACTCTACATGACATCTTTTGCAGACTTTTCATAAAGAAGAAGGGTAAGTTCATCTTGGAATGATTACTGAGATGCTGAAGAAATCTCAAGTGGTATTTGAAAACAAAGGCATATCTACCCTCACAGGTAATATAACTCTGTAAAAATTTAATGGGCTTTATTCATTCAGGTTTGAAGTTATGAATTGGTACATTTTTACCCCAATCTGCAATTACACCAGGAAGTACTTTTGTGCATTGAAGGTGAATGGAACCTTCTTAAACCATAATTCTCCCTCATTATAGATTCTTGTTGCCTCAGCTACCAACTCCTTATTCATTTTGAATTGTAAAGTATCAAAAGACACAATGTCTTTATCAGAGCACTAAGCAAATTTATCAGACACCTCTGCCTGATATCCATCAATCTTTCTGAAAAATTTCAACCATCTTGTATTTGAAAATAACTCTGCAGATTCTGGAAAATTGTCTACCCAGCTTAGGTTAGTGGGCTCAGCTCTATTTGTTTTTCCACTTTTCTTCATATTCACCATGGTTTAACAGCACCTGTCGATATCCGACAATCTAAATATCTTCAAATCATAATAGTCTGTCCTAACACATAGTTGAGAAGTCTTTTGTGCCAAATTACAACAGTGTGACCCAATCACAGATTTCAAGGAATTCCAAAAAGTTCTGCTTTGAATTTTACTGTTTTAAATGATGAAACTTCGAATATATTTGTTAATAATTCATCATTCACAGTGTATTTGGTGAAAAACTCATATTCCTCCTTCGAATTTTATCATTGAGGATTTTATCAGAAAATCCCCAAATTAAGAAAACCCTAGCAATGACACACAGGCTACCTATTTAGAAGACCAATATGAGTACTGGAATGCAATCACTTCAATGGTTAAGTGTCAAATTTCACATTCCACATGTCTCTAACTATCTAGACCACTTTAAATAGTCACCGCTGGAAAGCCCTAATTCCTCATTCAGTTAAAAAAAATCCCGATTTCTTAGTAGTGTGTTCTCACCACGACCTTTACTATCTTTTGTGTCCTTCAGATAAGAAACATACTCCCGAAAAACTCTGTCTCATTCTACTCGCTGTCATCATTCATCCTGCTCTGCATGCAATCGCCACGATTTACTTCTTATGATGATCATCCACCTGTTTCAATGATAAAAATATGCAGGACACGTATCAGATACATCAAATGATGTGATTAACACCTCAGAGACAAGACACCCAAAAAATCGAACTGAAAAAATCATGATTTTAGCATTCGAAACTTTCTTATAGCGCTCTAGTGTATCAATTTTGCTCTTGCGCTACAAGAAAGTCCAATCAAATAATTTCACATCATTAGGCTACTAATAAGGTTTAAAACTTGGTTTATGTGCTTAATCTCAACCTTAGAGTCATTTATAAAACCATTTAATCCATATATGCCTTGTAAAGCCCTAAAATAATGAAATCAAAGCAAATTTTTTATAAAAACAGGCTTAAAAATTTAAAATCATGAAAATTAAAAGTTTGAATTCAAAATTATCTTTATAAACAAAATTTCCTAGAAACAAAAGTACTAGCAAGGTTCAAAAACATAAATAAAAGCATAAAGCTAAGGAAGACAAAATCATGACTTAATAGGATCCAAGCAAGACGACCAAAGGGCTTTTCTCAGATAGATAAGGTATCCTAGTGGGGTCTCCCGATATACTCAAGGTACATTGGAGCTCGAATCGGTAGTAGTGCAGTCTAATGCATAATCATACATAAGGGGCCTTCCAATATACAATTGAGTACGTGAAGTACCTTTCTATATACCTCTAGGGTATGTGAAAGGCCGTTTGATATACCGATGGTATGTGGAAGAACTGCGCGAGTCCCGGCATGTAATGCGGACAAATAATGACAACTCCTATGCTTAACGACGCCCGAACACGTAACTAACCTATCACTCCAATTTCTATGTAAATTTTAAACTATAAATACCGTTAATTTTAAAGTGGACGGTTAGATGAATGCATGGTGTTTTGACAGAAAAAATAAAACCATGCAGTACGCATATGCAAATATTTCACTTTACCATTCAGTATGCGTACCTATGGGAGGGAAAGAGAGTATTGTCTTTTGTTTCAAAACCAAAAATATTTCCAAACAACAATTTTGAACACAAAGTCAAAGACAAGTAGCACTTTCCAAACTGATTTCTCTTTTCTAAAAGCAATAAGAAGGGGAAGAGTCTCTTTTTCTAAAAGAAAAACAAGAAGCACTCTACATGCATATGCACTCTATTTTTCAATTTTTCTTAAAACATAGGAAAATCTAACTTAAAACTACCATTTTTTATTTTAATGAGATAGTACTAAATGCATAAGAGACAAAAGAACATAAAGAGCCCGAAAGCTTGTGAGGCCAATCAGAGATCCAATGTCTAATGCTCAATAACGATAACCTAATCTCAGTAAAAAAATTTCTTTTTTAAAGGAGGAAAAAGAAGTTCTCTATGCAAACAAGAAATGAAACCTAGATGCTAATCAAATGTTTTTCTTTCAGTCTATATATCAAAGATGAAAAGAGATCTTACTAACACCCTAAGCTTTTCAAAAAACAAGAAGTCATTTCACAATCACAACCAACAAGCACAAAAGTGAATGAACAATCAATAACCCTAATCTAGACTTTGAATTTTCCAATCAAACCAATATTTAACCATAAAATTTCAAACCACAAGCATCAGTTTCTAACACACAAGCCTAACAGTACAGGGCTGAAAGAAAATCAACTCAATTTTTTGCAAAAAATGAGAAAAAATAGGTCTTGGAATGATGCCTACCTGGCACTGCACTGCAGAGGTCTTGACAGAGCAGTTCTATACCAACACCTCTTCTCGCCAATAGGACACGGGCGGTGGCACCGCATGCTGCAGCAACCTAGGTTCAGGTGGTGGCATTGCTTCTCAATTGCATAAGCGCGGTTCCCTGTATAAATCCAAAGCACCGAGGAGAACGATAGATCAAGTCAAAAGAAGATCAGATCAAGGTAAAAACAGATAGATTGAGAATGAAAAAGAGCATAAAAGATCAAAATAATTTAGATCTAGATAGATCTGGAAGTTTCAAACCAAAATCCACCGAGTCAGATAGCAGATCTGACTGAAGAGAGTTGGATAAGGAGCCTGGATTTGGACAAGAATTGAATAACTGAGGAAGATCAGATCAACTGATACATATAACCTCCCCAGTGGGGTCGCCAGATTTGTAAGCAGGAATATTTCACCTTCTACGGACAGAATTTGTTCCTCTGGTTTGAATGGTTCAGATCCAAAACAAATGAGTGAATGACAAAGAATGAAGATCCTCCTTGGATGTTGTAGACACCTGGAATGCTGCTTCGATAGTGAACCTATGTACCTGCAATCAGATCAAACATGCAAACACATCCGAAGCTACCAGAACATAATCTATTTATCCATGTCAGTGACTAAGGAATCCAAAAGCATTTACATGCGAAATCAAAACAACAGTAATGTGGGACAAAAATCAGCTTTGCATTTATATGAATGGAGAATTTTACAACCAATTAAGCCTTAGTGTTGACGTGCATCTCCATGAAACCAACACTTCATCCCCATAAGCTCCAACTTACTCTCTATGCTCTCAGATGGCTTGGGCCAAGTGGTCAATCCAACAGCATAACAATACCTCTATGGTTCTCCCCCGTGAACCATGGACATGAGCTTGTATTTATAAGGCTCAATGGATAGGAATGGTTGAGATATTTTTGGATGAGGTGGCCTCCAAGATCCTATGATGAGGGACCTCAATCTCAACTGACCCACAATGTTAGGTATAAGAGAGGAGATGAGGCTCGTGATCTAAAAGCCTCGAGAAACCTCTCTTTTTCTCAGTTTACCCAGGGTATTGCTTTTTGCCTCTTATGACAAAGTAGTTTAGGTTAGAAACGTTTATGGACCAAAGGCCATAAGTGGTGGCACCGCTTATGGTAAAAAAGATACAAGCGGTGCTAACAAGGTACCGCTCATGGTTAACAAGGAAAGCGCGGCGTTGTGTATTTTCATGAAAGATTGACAAACAACATGGGTTTTCACTCCAAGTGCTGGGATTAAGGGAAAATATATAAGTCAAGAATCGTATCACATGGTGGCGACAGGATTTGGGTATAGCACTTATCTAAGGTGAATTATTAAATTAATTCACATTCAAATCCATCAAAACCATTCAAAATTACCAAACTTTATTCTTGGGGAATGAACTTATCACCGGTACTAGTCCTGGATCATTTTTACTTGATAATATTGCTTGGAAGGGTTGCTTGCTTGGGTTGTAATGCAAATGGAAATCAAACCCAAAAAAATGATCTCTGTTGCTTGAGATAACTTTCAATCCATGCACTAAGGGTAGGCCTTTAAAACAGAATGTCCAATCCCTTGTTTTGTCTCTAGTTTCATTCCTTTCTAAGCATTTCTAATTGTCTATATATCCATCTATTTTATTAGAAAAATTGTAATCTCATGCTAATTTTTATGGACATCTCAATTTTTGCAGGTTTCTTTGATTGAACAAATTGGCATAGATGACAAGAGCTTTGTGTTGTGATAAGGATCAAATGCAGAAGGGGCGGTGGACTCCTTAAGAGGACGCCAAACTGAAGTATTTTGTAGAGAACAATGATAATCAAGTAAAGTGGATGTCTGTGCCACATGAAGCTGGTATGTAGAATTATGTTTTACTTGTTTAAGATTCTAATTAAGGTCATAGAGGCGTTAGGCACCATTGTCTGATGAAACTCCATGAAATTCTGTATCTCTATACTTTTCTGTAATGAAATACTTTGAACTATTTTTTGAGGATGATGTACTGTGTTTAGAGTCAATCAAAGACCATGCCATAAAATGAATTTGTTTTTCTCATTTCACTGTTAAAATGCCATATCAATTCTCTACAGTGCTTATTACATGATGAATCCTTTCTTTCTGCGAATGCAGGTTTGAAAAGATGTGGTCAATCCCTTAGATTAAGATGGGTTGACTAATTAAGGCCGAATATAAACCGCAAACCATTATCAAAAGAAGAAGATGGCATCATCTGTAGACTCTACTACAATCCCAAACACCATAGAAGGTATAGTCTACAATCAGTCAGCCTAATAGTTTCATACATAAAAAGATAAACAACAATGGATCCATGTGCAAAATGATTTTATTCTTAATCATTGGAACATGAGTACAACTAACCTGGGACTTCTTGAACTCTTTGTGCGGGTGGTTTGATATTGCAGCCCAGTTGCAAGGGAGAACAGGTCATGATATCAAAAACCATTGGAAGAAGAAACTTTTCATTAAACACGAGGATCATCAAATCCATGGACTTGCAGAAATACAAGCAAGCGATGATGTGCAAAGCTATTTTACATCAGATATAGCCATTGCAAGCCCAAATGACATATATGGGATACAACAAACTCATCATATGAATATCTCTTAAATGGTTGAGCAAAATTGTGGTTCAATAGTTATTGAATCGAGTTCAACTTCAGAACCAACTATATTACCTAATCTGAATCCTCAACTAGTCTAGTTTAATCAGGATAATTGGTGGGATTTAGATATGGCCACTGTAAGCCTAAATAAGATGGCCACTTCCTAAATAACACATCCACTTCAAGAGTTATTGAGAACTTATGGGATTCAAATATGGCCTGGGATTCAGAGATGGACACTGAAGTAGATCATGGATGTAGCCTGGATACCATATTTGTTGATTAAGAGGAAATATTAGATAGGTTATTTTAGTTTCTCAGAAGTAGTGGTCAGTGATATTTTTTATTCCTCACCTATTAGTGTTTGTTTTCCTCAAAAAGAGTATGAAGGTGAAATTTTGTTGACTATTTAAACTTAATAGTCTTAGTGTTTGGTGTTTTTTTTCCTAGGAAAGAGTATCAATATGAAATTTTGCAATTTTTTTAATTCCTCATCTACTTCTGTTTGTTTTTCTTGGAAAAGAATATGAAGGTGAAATTTTGTTGACTTCATGGCAAGGACCATACTGCAAAATACATTCCAGTATGTCAATATTTCTTTTGATTAGACTTGATCACCCATCAAAACAACATGTTATGAAATTATGTTCCAAATGAGTCAGAAGGTTTTTATGAGAATAAAACAAATTATGATTTGTATTGTCACATGCCCCAATTTTGCAAAAACAATTTTATATTATTTGAGGAACATTATGTTAAAGTTTATGCTATGTTGTAATTAATGACCAGTGGGGTAAAGAATACTTATTGTAAATTCAGGATATTTTATTTATAAATAAATAAATGAGGAGACAATAGCTTAGGAGAGCTGTTAAAAGAGTGTTTACTGGTCACATTAGTGGAGAGAAAACTAACATGTGGCAACATCCTCAAACCACTTCCAACTATTGCAGGTGGCAAACTCCCTACATTTGTGGTCATGATTCCCCAAGAAAGTGGAATCAGAGCAGGTGGCTCAATTAATGAAAACCAACTTAGAAGACCTAGACATCTTTATAAAAATTTCCACTAAAGAGAGCTGAGGATGCTCATTCTAGAGAAGTGATCGTTTAGAGTGAATGAATGTACTACAGAGAAATTCAATGGAGGGGAATCTGGAAAGTGTTTGAGGGGATAACTACTGATTGATCTAGTGGCATCTTTTTAGGATATTTTATTTATAAAGAAATAAATGAGGAGACAACAACTTAGGAGAGCTGTTAAAAGAGTGTTTACTGGTCAAATTAGTGGAGGAGACTAGGTGGAGAGAAAACTGACATGTGGCAACATCCTCAAACCACTTCCAGCTGTTACAGGTGGCAACCTCCCTACATTTGTGGTCATGATTCCCCAAGAAAGTGGAATTAGAGCAGGTGGCTCAATTAATGAAAATTGACTTAGAAGACCTAGGCATCTTTATAAAAATTCCCATTGAAGAGAGTTGAGGTTGCTCATTCTAGAGAAGTGATCATTTAGAGTGAATGAATGTACTATAGAGAAATTCAATGGAGGGGAGTCTGGAAAGTGTTTGAGGGGATAACTACTAATTGATCTAGTGGCATATTTTAAGCTGAATATCATACTGCTAAGAGCAGAGTGTTTTTTTTTGAGGTATTGAACTAGTCAGTTGATAGAGGGTTCTACAGTTGCATTCCCCACCCAATTTTCAGCCAAGAAGACCAGGAACATGCTCGGGGGTCTTGTGGAAGTGTTGTTTGAGTGCTCTACAAGAGATTAGTAGGGAGGAACGGCCTCCTAAAGCTGTTGTCGCCTTGTCCTCAACAGGTTCTATGTTATTTAATTTACTATTTTTAGTTAAATAATCTTAGTTTATCTGCTATATGAATGTTAAAAGTTTAGAGTTTGTGAAATGTTAGATTTAGTATTCTTATTAGTTTTTTATATAAATGAAATTGGTTTAGAGAATAATGAAAGAAAGAATATAAATTTCTAAACTTTGTTTTTTCACACCTAAAAAACAGGTCGTACTCTGGCATAGTTAGAATGCTTTAAGTAGATGAAAGAATTATTAAGAATGGAAATAGTAAATGGGATTTTATATCTATAGATAGCAGAGTAAAATTTTATTTCAAATGTTTAAAATATAATGAAAAATAGTGTGAGGGTTTGTTTTTATTTACTGTTTCACTTAATGTATCTAAATAAAAATGTAGGAAAAGAAATAGTAACATACTTTAGAGTTGCAGTAATAGTATACTGATACAAATAAAAGTTTATAGGAGATAATAGCTAAGTATTTAAACAAGTTATTAGCCAAACACTACTTGTTTTAGACTATTAACTAAAAATTACTTAATACAAACTAGATTAGGGTTACATTTATAAACCCTTTATTTATGAAAAATAAGCAAAGTTCTAGAGTTAACCTTATTTTCTTTATAGAGTTCTAAATAACTATAATTTACAGAATAGTAAATAAAATAAATGTAAATATAAACATTAAATGAAATAGAACTAAGAATTACATATTTAGGAGCTAATTATATTTAACAAAGAGGTTTATAACCTATGAAATAAATAGTTGAGGGTTGAAACCCTAACAACTAATTTATCCAATTATAAATTTAAGTTTTGAACATCGACATTGTTCATTGTGTAAGAAAACTTAATAAGAAGACTACAATTTATGCGTTGGACTGTTTACAGTCTTTTTTTGAAAATAAACATCTTTTATAAATAGTACAATAAAAACATAATTTATAGGTTAACAAAATCATGACAACATGAGACACAGCTCCAAGATTTACAAATTCGTTCTTTATAAAACCAACTATATTACATTGTTGGGCCATAAGGCTAAAACTGAACAAAAATACATATCACAGCTCAACGGCCGGTATTACCCAGCATAACAGCAAGGGTTTGTAAGTAAAAAACTAGAAAGAAACATGTTAAAACTTCTTAACTAACAAAGAAACCGAAATAGGCTTCCAAGCACTGTGTTTTCCTTCATTAACCCTCATTGCAAGTATGGAAAAACCCATATTTGAAATTAGGGATTACCGGTTGGGGCCATGAGTCCACTAAAGCTGGCCATTGTATTCATTCCATTGAATATTGGAGCTGTCATGGGTTCCTGTAAATAGCATGATACCAAGTGTTAGAATAATGCTCATCCTTTAAGCTTAAACCCTATCTATATATATAACTTAACAAAGAGTTTTCATAATGAAGAATTGAGTTGTCTTTACCTGGAAGTAAGAAGAGAATTCGAGCAACGAAGAAGCTGTCACCACCTTTATAAATTTACACAGGAAAGTATTCAAACCCCCATGCCAACCCTAAAGCAAAGATAGTGTCAACAAGCTTAAGCTTCACAAAGCTGTGACGAGCCACAAGGAGAACAAAACTGAAACCATGGACAAGCCGAGAGCCAAACATATAAACAAATAACAACTCGCGCAGTAAGGTTCACAACCACGAATATTCGTGACCTAAACTGACTATTGAGACTACAGCAGCAACAAACACAAGATACGGAGCAAGCAAGTAGAGGAACAACGTCTCATGGCACCCAAGAAAACTACATAGAGTAGCCCATAGGCCAGCAAAACCTCGGAGTCAAATGATTGGTGAAAAGGGTTTTACAGACTTTTAAGTCACCAATGCATGGACGAGAGCATATCACGTTCCCTCCAAATATTTCAACCATGCAAGGGTCTTGTCTATAGTCAATCTGCATTTCCAATTATTCAATTTTTTATTGCCATGATCAATAAACGAACTATGCACATGACTATGGAATGTATATATATATATTCGCTAATGAAAACATAAACTATATCATTGTAAACGATAGTATCGAGGTTTGTAATAATTGTTAACAATGATTCTATGTCATTGACCATAGAGTAAGGATGTAAAAACCTTGCCTTTGAAACAATCCCAAGGTCGACCATAGAATAAACATTTCCAAATAATGATTTGTATATTTACTTTACAATCGACTTTAACATAGTTACATATTATTTAAAGCACAAACCATATCATTTGCAATCGATGGTTTAAGATTAGTTATAATTGCTAATAACTAATATATGTCATTTGACTATAGAGTAAGGTGTTTTACACCATGTCAAATAAACAATCACGAGGCTTGACCCTAGTGTAAACTTTTACAAATAATGTTTTGTATGCTTAACTTGCTAATGACAATAATAATGAATCTTATCATTATTTACAAAGTCAATTGTCCTTACTTAGTTCTAGCATAGTATAGGAACCTTTGTTATAATGTTTCACTTGATATAGACCTTAGATTAGAATTTTTAGGTAGTAAAATCTACGATAGAAGTTACTAGAAACTACAACTTATTATAAGTGAGGCAACATTATAATAGTAATATCACTATGGTGTAAACTATGCACAAGGTTTATAAATTATAGGAATAACACTGATAACATATTTACCTATGATTTAAACTTTGTAAAAGTGGTGGTAGCTAGTATTCCATCTTAAGATGATATATCTAGTTACAAGAACCAAAATTATAATGTCATAGAAATTTCCAGGTAGTAAGATCTCTACAGGATGCAAGTAACAATTAGATTGGTACTTTATAAAATAATGTAGTATTGTATGTTGTTACAATAATACATGCAGCAAGGCGATAATTTAAGTACCGAAGTTTATAACTTGATGCTTAGCATATGTACATACAAACATCATATTAATAATTTATGTGGCTAGTAAGACAGAGACAAAATTGAAACATGTACTCTATTGGAAGTCCTTACCTTCGAGTTTGATAAGAGTAATTTAATGAATAAAAGAAATTACTTTTAAACATAACATTAGTGATATAAGCATGTTAAAATAGAAGAATCTGTATGACAAAGAAATTAAGCTCTAAGCTCACAGTAAGTATCTTTTCGTTTAGCGAAGTATGATAAAGTTAACAATCTTTATGACTAAACATTAAATACTATCTTAGAAACAAAAACTATAGAAGACAGATACTTTACCTCATCAAAGCTTGCTTTTAAATAATCAGTTTATTTACTAGTATATTAACATGCAACAAAAATACTTCTTGCTACCTTACGAATTAAACTCCTACTTGATTGATCATTACCTATTGAACCTGTAAGAACCAGTAGTCCATCTATGTTAGCATAATGCTAAGTAAGCCCAAGTTTTCAAAGATAGATTTCACCTACTTGCCAAAAAGTAAAATCACTAATAAAGCTAAAACAAATCTGGATGCAGGTCATTGTCTTATACCTTATAAAAATGAAAGTTGTATTAGTTATTGTAATATGAAACTAATTAATACTGATTGTTAAACTGTTTCACTTTCTCCTAACCGCTAGCAGTTAGTATACTGCGTATTCAGACATTTTATGTTATCTTAAAATTTTTAAATTTTTATGAAATTTTGGGGTTATGGCATGTGGTATCAAAGCACAAAGATCAAACACTAGGCCTTGATGAAGCTCAAATTGCTTATATGAAACAATGAATTTAAATCATTTTGTTGATGTTGTTTTCTTTTAATGTTATTCAACAGAGAAATTTGTTTCTGAGTTTAACAACAGGTATGGAAAAAGTAGAGGAATATGTGGAAGAGGAATATCCCTTTACTAAACAAGAAAACTTACAAAGAGAACCTATACAAGAAGACATAACCACTAATTCCTCAGAATGTTTACAAACAGTGAAAGAATTAAAATATGAAATGGAATCTGTTAAAAAAGAAAATGAGAGGATTCTGAGAGCTTAGGAGGAGCTGAATCAGATCCTAATAGAAATATTTCATAATGAGGGAAGTGGTAAAAGAGCTAATTCAGAAGATATAAGTTACCAACATAAGTATAAAAAGACTAAATAGACTAAAACTGAAAGCAGCTCATCTTTCAAAGTATTTGGTGATCAACATAATTTTCATTCTACTAGTGATAGTAGTGAGGATACCCATTATACTAAAAAGAGAAAATATAAACCTTATGAAGAAAGTTTTGGAGGGTTTAAAAAGATTAAGCCGCCAAAATTTAATGGAGAAACTGAGAAGGGGGAGGAAGCAAAATCTTGGTTATCTGGGATGAAGAAGTACTTCCAGATTTATAACTGTTCTAACCAATTAAAGGCTAGAATGGATATCTATAATATTTCAGGGAAAGCTGATATATGGTCGCAAGATTTAAAGAGAGTGAAAGGAATAAGAGAGAAGAACATAAATTGGAGTACCTTCAAGAAGTACTTTAAAAACAAATTTGTATCTAAATAGTACTATGAAGAAAGGGCTAAATAATTCTATGAGTTAAAACTTGGTACAATGACTATGAAAGATTTGAATAGTAGGCTTTGAAGTTTGCTTAGGTATGTGCCATACCTTGTGGATGGAAAAACGAAGGTACAACGGTTTCTCAGCTGTCTACCTTATCACATAAAGGATAGGATTGAGTATGACAATCCAAAAAAATTGGAAGAAGCTATGAGGAAAGCCAATTTCTGTTATGAACAGAATCAAAAAAATGAGAGTATGGCCAACTGGAAGGCCAAAACGAATAATAATTATGATCAAAACAAGAAAGAGTTTGTGCCCAATTGGAATTCTAAAAATAATAAGGCCAGAAATTTTTCTAATAAGAATTTTTAGGGGAATAAGAATAATTCACAGAATAATCGGCACAATCAAAAGAGTAAAGAGTCTGCTAATAATCTTAGTAATTACACAAAGAACTTTGAATGAAAAGAACCCATAAAGTGTTGGGAGTGTAATGGCTCACATTATGCCTCAGTCTATCCTAATCGAAAAAAGACTGTCAGTAATATCCATACAATATAGGAGTAGATGACTGTTGGAGATTTAGCAAGGACTATGCCCAGGATCAATGCAGCCTTGGAGAATTGATAAGCAGACTACCAAACTTCCAAGGTGGAATTAGAAGGTAAGATAAACCAAACACCCATAGCTATTTTAATTCATCCAGGAGCTAGTTTAAGTTATATTTCACCTAATTTGGTAGAAAAATGTAAACTTCCTGTGGAAACATTTGTAAGTTCTTGGTTGGTTCAGTTAGCTACTGGTGCAAAGAGGAAGGAAACTAGTTTTGTAAAAATTTGTGCAGTAGTTATGGATCAATTTGAAACTTTTGTAAAGCTTAATGTGTTACCTCTGGGTTCTTACAACATACTAATCGGTATGGATTGGTTAGAGAAACATAGGTTCATCTTAAACTGCTATGATAAAACCTTTAATTGTATAAATAATGATGGAAACTCAATAAGTGTAAAAGGAATCCCTAGAAAAACAACTGTAAGGCAGATTTCTACTCTGCAGCTTAAGAGAGATGTTAGGAAAGGTTGTAAGGCTTATGCAGTGACAGTAACTAATGAGGAAAATCTAAATAATATAGATAGATTAAAATTGGAGGATATACCAGTTTTAAAAGAGTATGCAAATGTATTTCCAGAAGAAATTCTAGGACTACCTCCGAAAAGGGAACTACATTTTACCATTGAGCTAGTACTTGGTGTAGTACCCAACTCAAAGGCCCCTTATCAGATGAATATACTTGAACTTAATGAACTTAATTAACAATTAAAAGAACTTATTGACAAGAAGTATATTCGATTCAGTGTGTCTCCCTGGGGGGCGCCTGTCACCTTCATTAAGAAAAAGGACGGAACTCTATGAATTTTCATAGATTACCATCAGTTGAATAAGATGACTATTAAAAATAAATACCTGTTGCCTCACATATATGATTTGTTTGATCAACTACGTGGAGCTACGGTGTTTTCAAAAATTGATTTACGGTCTGGATATCACTAAGTTAGGATTAACGATGAAGACATCTTTAAAACAACTTTTAGTATTCAATATGGCCATTATGAATTTGTCGTCATCCCATTCAGGCTTACTAATGCTCCAATAGTTTTTATGTGTCTAATGAATAATGTAATGCATAAATATTTGGATAGTTTTGTGGTCGTGTTTATCGACGACATATTAATCTATTCGAAATATGAAGAAGAGTATAAAGAACATTTAAATTTTTTTTGCAAGAGTTACGAGATCATCAAATATTTGCAAAGTTTAGTAAATGTGACTTCTTTAAGGATAAAATTCAGTACTTAGGTCATGTGGTGACTAAAGAAGGAATTTCGATGGATCCCGAAAAGATAAAGGTGATTGAAGATTGGCCAGTTCCTAAATATGAAACTGATGTTCGATCCTTCATGGGAATTACCAATTATTACCAGAGGTTCATTGAAGGGTTTTTGAAAATCACAAATCTGATAACCTCCTTGCAGAAGAAGGGAAAGAAATTTGATTAGAATAAGAAGTGCGAGGATAGTTTTAAGAAGTTAAAAAATTTATTAATCAGCGCACCTATTTTAAGAATAGCTGATCCAAATAAAGATTTTGTAGTGTGTACTAACACCTGCGATGATGGTGTATTCGAAGTATTGACTCAAGAAGGGCATGTTATCACTTATGAATCTAGGAAATTAAAAATTCATGAAAAGAATTATGCAACTTATGACTTGGAATTAGCTGTTGTCATACATGCTTTAAAGATGTGGCGTCATCATTTAATTGGAAGAAAATTTATTCTAATGACAGATAATAAAGGGCTAAAATATATGTTAGACCAACCTAACCTAAATGCTAGACAAGCTAGGTGGCTAGCTTTTCTAAGTGAGTATGATTTTGAAACTCAGAACATTAAAGGGAAAGAAAATAAAGTTGCTCATGCATTAAGTAGAAATTAAAGGCTGAAATTTACAGCAGTTATCAGCACTTATACAACAGATCTGGAAGAATAGCTTAAAGCAGGGTTAGAACAAGATGAAATTTACCAAAAATTACAAGCAAAAATGAAAGAAAATCCAATAGAAAATTTAAGTAAAGGGTACAACTTGAATGAAAAAGGATTTTTACTGTATAAAGACATAATGTATGTACCTAATGTACCTAAAGTTCAGTTATTAATTTTAGACAAACTCCATTTTACTCCTTACTCAGGCCATCCAGGTTATCAGAAGACTATAACTATGTTAAGAAAAGAATATTTTGGCCATACATGAAGACTGAACTGGCATAATATATCGCTAGATGTTTTGAATGTCAGTAAGTAAAAATTGAACATCAACACCCAGCTGGATTACTTCAGCCATTGCCCATTCCTAGCTGGAAATGGGAGATAATTAGTCTTGATTTTATTACTCGACTGCCTAAAAATCAGAATTTAAATGATTCTATAATGGTAGTAGTTGACTAATTGAGTAAAGCAACCCATTTTATACCTATAAAAACTACGTATAAAGATGCAAACATATCTGATATATTTTTGAAGCAAATTTTTTGACTCCATGGGATACCCAAATTTATAATCTCAGATTGAGACCCTAAATTTACAAGTAACTTTTGGAAATCTCTGTTTAAAGGATTAAATACTACACTAAATCTTAGTACTTCATTCCATTCTCAAACTGATGGACAGATTGAAAGAGTAAATCAAGTACTAGAAGATTTACTATCAATGTATGTAAAGGATCAACCAGGTAAATGGGAGGGTTATTTGCACCTGGTAGAATTTGCTTATAATAATAATTATCAAGCTTCAGCCAGATTTAGTCCTTTCGAAATATTGTATGGAAGGAAATGTAACACTCCTATCTCTTGGAGTAATCTGGTGGAAATATTAGTATTAGGTCCTGAATTATTGAAAGAAATGGAAGAAATTGTAAAGAAGGTACAAGGTAATCTGAAAATTGCGCAAGATTGACACAAAAGTCAAGCAGACCTTAAAAAAAATCCAAAATAATTTCAAGTAGGTGAACATGTGTTCATCAAGGTGAGACCCAAAAAGAGCTCTCTGAAGTTGGGTAGTTGTGCAAAACTAGCACCTTGTTACTATGGTCCTTTTGAAATACTGTCTAGGATTGGACATGTAGCCTATCAGTTAGCCTTACCACCGAATTTAAGAGTTCACAATGATTTTCACATTTATGTAATATGTTCATGATGATACTCATGTTGTTAACTGGAATGATGTACAGGTGGAACTAGAATGAGATTTTCTGGTGGAATCGAATTGTATCCTTGAGCAGAGGAAGATCACACTTTGGAACCACATCATTGGTCAGGTGAAGGTGCAATGGAAGCACCTTAGTCCAGAGGAAGCCACCTAGGAATTGAAAAGTCATATGCAGGATGCATATCCAATTCTGTTCCAGGGGAATTCTGAGGATGAGGAATAAATAACATCGAGGATGATGTTATAATTTAAGGGGGTGTGTATGTCACATGCCCCAATTTTGCAAAAAAAAAAAATTATATTATTTGGGGAACATTATATTAAATTTTATTCTAAGTTGTGATTAATGACCAGTGGGGTCAAGAATACTTATTGTAAATTTAGGATATTTTATTTATAAATAAATAAATGAGGAGACAACAGCTTAGGAGAGCTGTTAAAAGAGTGTTTACTGGTCAAATTGGTGGAGGAGACTAGGTGGAGAGAAAATGGACATGTGGTAGCATCCTCAAACCACTTCCAACTATTGCAGGTGGAAACCTCTCTACATTTGTGGTCATTATTCCCCAAGAAAGTGGAATCAGAGCAGGTGGCTCAATTAATGAAAACTGACCCAGAAGACCTAGGCATCTTTATAAAAATTCCCATTGAAGAGAGGTGAGACTGCTCATTCTAGAGAAGTGATCATTCAAAGTGAATGGATGTACTTCAGAGAAATTCAATAGAGGGGAATCTGGAAAGTATTTGAGGGGATAACTAGTGATTGATCTAGTGGTATATTTTAAGATGAAGATCATACTGCTGAGAGCAGAGTGTTTTTTACTGAGGTATTGAACTAGTCAGTTGACAGAGGGTTCTACAGTTGCATTCTCCACCCAGTTTTCAGCTAAAAAGACCAGGAACAATTTCGGGGGTCTTGAGGAAGCATTGTTTGAGCACTCTCTAGGAGATTGGTAGGGAGGAACAGCCTCCTAAAGCTATTGTCATTTTGTTCTCAACAGGTTCTATGTTATTTTAATTTACTATTTTTAGTTAAATAATCTTAGTTTATATCCTATATGAATGTTAAAAGTTCAGAGTTTGTGAAATGTTAGATTTAGTATTCTTATTAGATTGTTGTAGAAATGAAATTGGTTTGGAGAATAATGAAATAGAAAGAATATAAATTTCTAAACTATGTTTATCCACATCTGGAAAATAGGTCGTACTCTAGCACAATTAGAATGCTTTAAGTAGATGAAAGAATTCTTAAGAATGGAAATAGTAAACAGGATTTTATATCTGTAGATAGCAGAGTAAAATTTTATTTCAAATGTTTAAGATATAATGAAAAATAGTGTTAGGGTTTGTTTGTATTTACTGTCTTACTTAATGTAACTTAATAAAAATGCAGGAAAAGAAATAGTAACCTACTTTAGAGTTGAAGTAATAGTATACTGATACAAATAAAAGTTTATAGGAGATAATAGCTAAGTATTTAAACAAGTTATTAACCAAACAATACTTCTTTTAAACTATTAACTAAAAATGACTTAATAAAAACCAGATTAGGGTTACATTTATAAACCCTTTATTTATGAAAAATAAACAGAATTCCAGAGTTAACCTTGTTTTCTTTACAGAGTTCTAAATAACTATAATTTACAGAACAATAAATAAAATAAATGTAAATATAAACATTAAATGAAATAGAACTAAGAATTACATATTTAGGACCTAATTATATTTCACAAACACACTTATAACCTATAAAAGAAAAGCATGAGGGTCAAAACCCTAACAACTAATTTATCCAATTATATATTTAAGTTTAAACCTTTGACATTGTTCACTATGTAAGCAAACTTAACAAGAGGACTACAATTTATGCTTTGGACTGTTTATAGTCTTTTTTCTGAAAATAAACATCTTTTATAAATAGTAAAATAAACACATAATTTACATGTTAAAAAAATCATGACAACACGAGACAGAGCTCCAAGATTTGCAAAGTCGTTCTGTATAAAACCAACTGTATTACATTGTCGGGCTGTAAGGCTAAAACTGAACAAAAATACATATCATGGCTCAAGGGCCGGTATTACCCAGCATAACAGCAAGGGTTTGTACATAAAAAACTGGAAAGCAACATGTTAAAACTTCTTAACTAACGAAGAAACTGAAACAGGATTCCAAGCACTATGTTTTCCTTCATTAACCCTCATTGCAAGTAGGGAAAAATCCATATTTTAAATGAGGGCTTACTGATTGGGGGCACAAGTCCACTGAAGCCAGCTGTTGTATTCATTCCAGTGAAGATTGGAGCTATCATGGGTTCCTGTCAATAGCACGATACCAAGTTTTAGAATAATGCTCAGCCTTTAATATCAAACCCTATCTATATAAATAAATTAACAAAGAGTTTTCATAATGAAGAATTGAGTCGTCTTTACCTGCAAGTACGAAGAGAATTCGAGCAACAAAGAAGCTGTCACCAGCTTTAGCAATTTACACAGGAAAGTATTCAGACCCCTATGTGGACCCTAGAGCAGAGATAGTGTCAATAAGCTTAAGCTTCACAAAGTCGTGACGAGCCACAAGGAGAACAGAACTGAAACCATGGAAACACAAGAGCCAAACACATAAACAAATAACCACTCGCGCAGTAAGGTTCACAACCATGAAGATTCATGACCTAAACTGAGTAATGAGACTACAGTAGCAACAAACACAAGCTACGGAGCAAGAAGGCAAAGGAACAGCCTCTCATGGCCGCCAAGAAAACTATACAAAGCAGCCCATAGGCCAGCGAAACCTCGGATTCAAATGACAGGTGAATAGGGTTTTTAAGTCTTTTAAGTCACGAATGCATGGAGGAGAGTAGACCACATTCCCTCTAAATCTTTCAAACATAGAAGGGTCTTGTCTATAGTAAATCTGCGTTTCCAATTATTCAATTTGTTATTTCCATGATCAATAAACGAACTATGCACATGACTATGGAATATATATATATATATATATATATATATATATATATATATATATATATTTGCTAATGAAAACATAAACTATATCATTGTAAATGATAGTATCGAGGTTTGTAATAATTGTTAATAATGATTCTATGTCGTTGACCATAGAGTAGGGATGTAAAAACCTTGCCTTTGAAACAATCCCAAGGTCAAACATAGAATAAACATTTCCAAATAATGATTTGTATATTTACTTTACAATCAACTTTAAAATAGTTACATATTATTTAAAGCACAAACCATATCGTCTGCAATCGATGGTTTAAGATTAGTTATAATTGCTAATAACTAATATATATCATTTGACTATAGAGTAAGGTGTTTTACACAATGTCAAATAAACAATCACGAGGCTTCACCCTAGTGTAAACTTTTACAAATAATGTTTTGTATTCTTAACTTGCCAATGACAATAATAATGAATCTTATCATTATTTACAAAGTCAATTGTGCTTACTTAGTTCTAGCATAGTATAGGAACCTTTGTTATAATGTTTCACTTGATATAGACCTTAGATTAGAAGTTCTAGGTAGTAAAATCTACGATAGAAGTTACTATAAACTACAACTTATTATAAGTGAGGCAACATTATAATAGTAATATCACTATGGTGTAAACTATGCACAAGGTTTATAAATTATAGGAATAACACTAATAACGTATTTACCTATGATTTAAACTTTATAAAAGTGGTGGTAGGTAGTATTCCATCTTAAGATGATGTATCTAGTTACAAGAACCAAGCTTATAATGTCATGGAAATTTCCAGGTAGTAATATCTCTACCGGATGCAAGTAACAATTAGATTGGTACTTTATAAAAAAATGTAGTAATGTATATTGCTACAATACTACATGCAGCAAGGCGATAATTTAAGTACTAAAGTTTATAACCGTTATGCTTAGCATATGTACATACAAACATCATATTAATCATTTATGTGGCTAGTAAGATAGAGACAAAATTGAAACATGTACTCTATTGGAAGTCCTTACCTTCGTGTTTGATAAGAGTAATTTCATGAATGAAAGAGAGTACTTTTTTAAACATAACATTAGTGATATAAGCATGTTAAAATAGAAGAAATTGTATGATGAAGAGCTTGAGCTCTAAGCTCACAGTAAGGATCTTTTTGTTTATCTAATTATGATAAAGTTAACAATATTTATGACTAAACATTAAATACTCTCTTAGAAACAAAAACTATAGAAGACGTATACTTTACTTCATCAGAGCTTGCTTTTAAATAATCGGTTTATTTACTAGCATATTAACATGTGACAAAAATACTTCTTGCTACCTTATGAATTAAACTCCTACTTGATCGATCATTACCTGTTGAACCTGTAAGAATGACCAGTCCATCTACGTTAGCATAATGCTAAGTAAGCCCAAGTTTTCAAACATAGATTTCACCTACTTGCCAAAAAGTAAAATCACTAGTAAAGCTAAAACAAATCTGGATGCAGGTCATTCTCTTATACCTTATGAAAATGAAAATTGTATTAGTTATTGTAATGTGAAACTATTTAATACTAATTGTTAAACTGTTTCACTTTCTGCTAACCGCTAGCAGTTAGTAAAGTGTGTATTTAGACATTTTATGTTATCTTAAAAATTTTAAATTTTTATGAAATTTTGGGGTTATGACATGTATGCTTAGTTGAAAAATAATGGTTTATAGATCTATATGAAATTATAAAATTATGATTCATAAAAGTAAACGCATTTATTATTTTTCAAACTTTTTTAAGATATATGAAAATAACATTAATATGATTGCTAATGACATTGAAGTAAATGAAAGCAAACATGAAATATAATAATGAAAGCAAACATGTAATAACATGAAAGCAAACATGAGTTACAATGAAAGTGGAGTCATATAATAACAAAAAGGTAAAGGTTCATCTTCCTTTATTTAGCTCAAAACAACACGTGACTTGCAATGAAAGTGGAGCCATATAATATAAATAAATAAAAACAAAGGTTCATCTTTCTTTATTTAGCTCAAAACAACAACAAAAATGGTGAGGTTCACCTTCTTTTATTTATCTGAAAACAACAACAAAATGTAGAGGTTCGTATTTTACAACAACAAATTTCACTCTAAAAGTTAAAATGGTATATTCTATATATGTTCTTAATGTTGATGGTCTACCTTCATGAGATTAATTATTAGGATTAATGTTTCGGGTTATCCTATTTTATAAGTGGAATTACTATTATTACATGGTTGGGTTTTTATTTTCTTTCTTGTAAAGTATGAGGTACATATTTGCTATTTTATATGGTAAAGTATGAAATATGAGGTATATAATTATTTAGAATATGATATTTTTTGAGGTTTTTCTTGTATTAATGGTGTTAATAAGAGTTGTTTTTACTCATTATGCTACCAAGTATAGATTTTCCTAGCCAAATTTCAGTATGGTCTCTTCCCTTGTGATTCATTGGTATAATTCTTCCCATTGGTCAGCCTCTTTTAGATTTCTGCCTCTATTCATTTTGTGGGGCATCTGGCTCTTTTGAAATCAGTGTCTGTTTGAAATAAGATTCCTGTCTTCCATGCCCTCACCTCCAGAATCGATCATTTCCTTATTACATACCCTGCTCCTGTAAAAATCCAAAAGATTCGAATTATTGGTCCTAAGCCTGATTGGGTTTTTCCATGTGGGTTTTTTGACGGAGCTTCAGCTGATAATATTGGAGGTTCAGGTTTCATGATCTATTTAAATGACTCACATTATTTCAGTTTTGCTATGGGTTGTGGGCGAAGTACCAATACTAGAGCGGAATTGCTGGCTCTTTGGGCTACTCTCAGAGTTTGTTTGCTGATGGGTTTACCCATCAACTTGATCTATGGAGATTCTTCGGTTATCATATCTTGGCTCAATGGATTTACTGCACTTGATGTTCTAGCTCTGATGCACTGGTGTGGTGACATAAAAAAAATGCTTCATTCTGCCCCGCATGTGATCTTCAAGCACATTTATCGTGAGCATAACTCGCTGGCAGATGGTCTCTCGAAAGAGGCCTTAAACTTGGATATGGGCCATGGCATTTTTTCTGAATATCTGGATGGGTCAGTCATCAATGATGGCCATTTTGATCTATTTTAGTCTCGCTGTTCTATTATATCAGCACTTTTGACTTCTGCAGTGATTGATTCTATTTGTTATGTTCTGGAGATCTTCTTGCCAGCTAGTTTTGCTCAAAATAGTATGCACTTGATGATCACTCTCGATATTAGATATCTGACCTGAGTATCCTCAGGAATGATGAGAAAAGTCTACGTCGATCAAACTTTTGATTTTGGTTTCGTGATATGATGCTGTATCAGTCATGTTATGTGTTTATGGACTCTCCTATGTATCATTGCTGTTTGAACAGTTTACATGCTATGCATGGAGGATGATGTAAAAGATGTCTTTTGATTCTTTTTTGAATAACAAAGGCTGGTATTTTTTTCCTCTGGAATGGTGTTAATAATCCTTTAATACTAAAAATGAAAATGAGAAAAAAAATAAATAACTTCATTAATTAATAATTGATGTAGTAAAAGGTTAAGTGTATGCATATTTATTTTAAAGAGAAAGATTGTTCCTATAATTAGAGTATGCATTATGGACATAAAGAATAAGTTTTTTTTCAAAAGCTTTAAATATTTTTTAAAATAGGGATGTACAAAAAAAATATACATGCATACATATATACACATAAAAACAAAGCTGATAACCAGAAATAAATATGCAATGCAAATGATCATTAATGAATCATTTTATGCATACATATATACACATAAAAACAAAGCTGATAACCAGAAATAAATATGCAATGCAAATGATCATTAATGAATCATTTTATGATAACTATTAGTGGAAATGATAAACATTATATTTTATATGTATCATTTATATATGAATAATACATTTAAGAATAGAAAATATTGAAGACAACTTATTTTACTATATTTAAGGAAAACTCTACATGTTTTATTGATAGGGAAATCCCATCACTAGTAATATTTGAACCTTTGAGTTTAAAAAAATTAAAGAAAGAATAAAAAGTAGCATTATCATTATCAAAAAACCTAGACATCAATTAAATTTCTTAATACAAAATAATGGAAATATTTAAAGGGGTATCACATTAATGTACTTTTATAATCTAAGTGGATGATCAAACAAACAAAGAGACATATGTTAGGTTTCATTTTTTATTGTTTAAGTATGAGTTATAAAAGTTACAAATGAAAACATTAAAAACAATTATGGGTATTTTGCCAAAACAACTATAATTTATGTTGTATAGTATAGTTAAAAAAAATCAATTTATATCTTGAAATTACACAACAAAACAAGTGTAAAGATTAGAGTTTCTCCAAGGATAGAGAACAGAGAGCATGCTATTTATTATGTAACCAAATCAAAGACATAAATTAACAATTTGACCACTTGAAATAAGTTATCATTTAAAAAATATTCATTCTACTAAATATAATCTTGAATTACCTAGATATAAATTTTATTTTCTATCTTCTAGACTATCTAAAAATTATAAAGAAATATAAAGTTGATATCATATTAAAACAATACCTTAAGGATATAAGGTTATAAATTTTGATGCGTCTAGAGATATTAAACATTGTATAGAAACAAAAAATGTCTCAGTTGAACTAGGTACCTTTGCTATGTGAGCAAAACATATTACAGAATGTCTGAGTTCAAATTGAGGACCTTCGGTGGGTGCAAAACGAATTACACAATGTATTCACGCGAGGCTCGAAGGAGGGCCTAACTTTGGTGTATGCAAAACAAATTATTTAAATTTAAGTTCTTTTAAATAGGAATGAATACATTAGTACTTTATTAAAGTACAATAAGTATTTGAGTAAGATAGTTTAAATATGAATACTAATTACTATATTTAAAGTAATAGACACTTATATTGTAACATTTTAACATAAGAGTACATATATATAATTTTCTTAGATAAAGTATGCATAGTCTAATTTTTGTTATTGATGCATCCCTTCTTCGTTTATATATATATATATATATATACAAACGAGGAAGGGATGCATCAATAACAAAAAATAGACTATGCATACTTTATCTAAGAAAAGTATAATACAATAATATGTATTTAAAACACACTAAATGTGTAAGAGGAATGTCTATTGCATACTTTATCTAAGAAAAGTATAATACAATAATATGTATTTAAAACACACTAAATGTGTAAGAGGAATGTCTATGGTGAAGGTCATGGTAATATATGAGAATTATGTTACGATTATGCACTACAAGAAATAATAGCCTAAACATTGTAGTGATAGTAGTATGATTGAGATGGAATATGAAATATCATTTCCATATGAGTTTATAGTTCAAACTAACTTGTACTATTAGAAAGCCACACATCACTAGACTTGCCAATGGATGTCCTTAGTTGATGATAACTACTCAATAGTCTTATATGCATGACTAGGAAATAATTCATCAATGGAGTGTAATAGAAAAAAGGAATGATTTGACTTGAGTAAAACAATAGTTAAATCAAAGGAGTTTAAATATTGAGATGAGTGATGAAGATAATGAAGATAAAAGTGTTTTTTCATGTTAGTTGATCTCTATAGTTTTGTGATAGGATGCATGATCTGATGGTTAATCATATGAAGTTTTAATGTGGTATGATAGAATTTATATGCAATTGGGTTTTAAAAAACAGCTTCTGTGACAACTTATGAAATAATTACCTTCTCTTGTTGAAAACATCCACAAACTTGTAGGAATTTCTGAAAAGAAAAGAAAACCCCTAGTGCTCTCTTTATCCTTCCTATCATGAGACCACTAGTCTAAAAATTTATTTTCATATTATTCATCTAAGAGTTTAAACATATTCTCATTGTAAGTGAATGAAATTGTACGAAAACATTATTCCTTACATATAAGAGTATACAATGTCTCCATGTGATTAGATTTCCTTCCATATAACTCTATGAATTCTCCAATACTAAGGTTTTCAATGCTTCCTATCAAATACATTTTATTTTAGGAAAAATCACTACCAAAACTAGATATTTGATTATATAACTCACTTTTCAATTGAACTCCTTTATGTGGCTAGGATTTTAAGGCAACAAGATTGAAATAACCATAACTCCCTCAATATTTAGCGGAATATTATGACCATGATTATGAAATTCCATGGCCACTCTACATCTACTTTAATTGACCTTGTGGCATTCTAATCAATATTCCAAAATATATATTATTTGTAATACCTTAAATAAAGTTTCATTTGTAATGATAAGACACTAAAGCAATGATATATTCACTTCTTGAACTCTAATTTCAACGATTTTTGCTTAAGATTGGGATTGTTTTAGAGAAAATTGTCTGCAATTGGTTTCTTTAGATTATGCATAGAAATATACAAGAACAAATCTAAGTGCCATAACCTTTTTTTGCCTCCAAAAATATGCAAAACAATCAACGAATTAAACAAATAAATAAAATTCCACTTTTTCCCAAGAAAGAGCTCTAGTAGAACTTATGGTGAATGTTGGTAAATAAAAGTTAAACTCTTAACTTCATAATTATAAAATGCATCCATAACAAAATAACATACATAATCTTTAGGGTAGGGTAACACCATCAACTACTCTTTCTTGAATAAATCACTCCATAAGTCATGCTTGCAACAATACAATACTCCACATATCTTCATATCCAATACAATGATACTCTTATGTATATATAATTTATCATTAGTATTATTGGAGGTCTATGTCAAGTACCCCTCATTATTATATTATTTCTTCTAACTATCTAATAGGCCCATTCCATTTACATATTACACTCACCATCCCCCTTCAGTACATCCCTAGGTACCCCATAATCATTCCCAAGTACCTTATAGTCCAACTCATTAATCTCATGAAAAAAACCATCTAGTCACTACAAATATCTCTATTCTATCATCCAACCATCAAACAATCTTAGCACTCTCTTATACTACCCTACATGACAACACATTGAACGATGTTTCATGTACTTGCTTAATAATCCCTCATGAATTTTTTTTCTTGTACAATGATTTACGTACATGTAGATTAAGTCCAACCATTAGCTTTTTTCTCGTATTACCTAGGATAAAAAATACTTTGACTCAAAATAGTCAATGAGTAACAATAACAGGGTTGCAAGTTTGAAGGTGTTTTCCTCAATTACAATGGTCATTCTAGTAATGGTCTCTCTCAAACCATTCCAATTCCTCTGAAATTTTCGATAGCAAGTTTTCCAAACTTCTATTTTCCATTTTCAGTCATAACAACCATAACAGGGAGGGAGAAAATCTCAAGAACATGGGAGAGGAAAAGTAATTTTTGGAATATGTTTCCTCCCCATTCCTATGAATGGTTGAAAAATATAATGGTAATATAAAATATAATTAAAGCCTTTTACTTGCATGAGATTTACTCTCCTCCAAAGGATATGACAACCTAGATACTTGGTACACATCCTTAAGTCAAATAACCCCCTTTCATTTTCCCTTCTTGTGGTATCATGTTCCCCTTCTTGCTTTTGCAAGCAACCTTTTTGGTAGATATCATATTATTTTGTATTTTCTTGTTTATACAAACATACCATGGAAAATACAGCATCCACACTTCAATCTCATCCCATCGTTGAGACTCATACACTTTCACTAGTCAGTCCTTGACCTTGATATTTGCAATAGGAATAATTACAATGCATTTTTACAATTTGGAGTCCTTATAACTCATCCCACATGGCTTGGCTACCATTACATAAATCAAATCATACAATAGTACATGAATATTTAGGTATAATTCAACAGTCAAAACTAGGGTATTACATGAAAGGGAATTTTAATATATTAATGTTCCTCGTGGTGTGATGAATATTGTTTTGTATTGATCTTCTTCTACAATGATCATTTGTTTGTACCTCAAGAAAACATCTAGTAGTGGTAGTAGTGTTGAACTAGTTACTAATTGAAACAACATATCCATATGGGGGTAAAGGACATTCCATTTCAATGATATTTTGTTCAACTTTTGTAAAACAACACACAACCAAAACTATCTATTTCTTTTTAATAGGGATCAAGTTTTCCACCTATGTAAAGTGCATGATCATAACTATGATCCTAACATTCAATGACGTATCTATATCCTCCAAGTTGAGAATAAAAAGAATGTATTTTACTCACTTGTTTGACATCTCATTTGATATGGAGGTTCAATGAATAACCTTCACCTCATAGGTTGTCAAATTATCATAAGTCCATGTGAATATATCTTCATACTCTTGAAACCTCAAGGAATATTTGTTTCTCTTCATTGTATATTTTACCAAAATTCAAATTATTAGGATTCTCCTCTACACCATAGCCTCATGCACCTTTTGATATAAATGCTCCACTATGTGCTTCATCTTTGTATAAGAGTCATCATTGTTGAATTTTGATTCAAACTATATTAATCACTTAGGTTTATTGTTTCCTTTTCACTAGAATATCTTTCATAGGTGTTTCCCTATGAGGCTCAAACAATATTTTCCCAACATTGGGAGGATCTTACACAAAACCATACCCCTCCATGTTGGGCTAAGGGAAGACCCAGGTTTTATACTATTACTTCGCACCAACAAAAAGACCCACAGTGTTGGCCCTTTCGGCAACAACCTGCGAACAGGTTGCAGTCTCACCCGAAACAACTATGGGGTGCCGCAGAATCAGGTTTCTGCAAGCAGAAGAGGGATATTACTGTACCTTTAGCCTTTACAGCAAATACTTATACAAAATAGGGCTTTGACATGCACTTATATAGCTTCGAAGTTAGATAAACAAACAGTTTCTTGCTTAACCCTTAACTGGGAATTCACAGTGAAGTTGATATTTAGCAGTTATCTTACTTTATCAGTTATCTACTTATCAATGCATAAAAGAACATAATAGAAACAACAAAAAAGAACCACAACAAAATATTTAACGTGGTTCACCACTAGTGTAGGGGCTACGTCCACAGAACTGCGCTTTTATTCAACTTTTCACAAAACAATAGTTCTGATCTGCGCACTCAGCTGCAGATCTGTCCTTCAAATATAGCTGCGCACTCAACTACAGTTCCATTCTTACAAACTCTAAGTTGTGCACTTAGCTGCAATTCCTTTCTTACAAAAACCCTCTATGCACACAGCTGCAAAGGTCGTCCACGCACACAGCTGGGACATGACCTTAAAACCAAAAATAGATCACTTCTTCGCATCATATGATCCTCATTTCATTAGATAATCTTGAAATCTTTACATGAGTTCCTATTTATACAAGTGCACTATTACAAGATCATGGGCTTATACCCAAAAATTATGGACATTTACAAAAAGAGGGCCTTTGACTCAACCTCGACACCCCTAAGACTATTTTGAGTCACAACTCCGATTACAAGCTTCCACAAAAACCACGGCGTTACCATAATTAAGGACCGTTAAGGTGCGTGCCCCAACAGGCCCCTAAGACTCACCAGTGTCTTGTCCCGGTCACTCTGCTGCTTGTCTGGTGGAAGAATCTTGTTGGCGAAGATAGTGAACTGCTTGTTGAGACCACGCATGCTATCGTCGGCTGCTTGCTCCTCCTTTATGATATCCTTTCACACTCTGTTGGGCTCTGTATCTGTCTGCATCTTTGTATATTTATGATGGTCATGGGACTCATTGGGCCTTATAAATCTATTAGCGACCCCATCCCTCGAACTACCTCTCGTTCATGTCCTATTGAACATTTGACCATCCACAACTTTGGGTCCTTAACAGATGGTCTCCCTGGGATTGCATGTCACTGTACTTTTGCATAAGACAAACAGCTACTTCCACTTTGTTGAGCCAGGAGGATACATCTCGAGATCCTCCGGAGTCTTTCCTGAGCGCTCGTGCCTTTCTTCGTTCCGTTTAGAGCAAACTTCTGCCTTAAATTTCTTTCTGGTTGATCGTGTCTACATTGGCTGCTTCAACACTGGGGACGTCTCCTCGCGGGGTGCAGATGTAGGTGGATTGCTCATAAGGTTCTACAGACCTCTCTCCCTTAACTCTCGTAACAATTCCTGGACTTTACGATCATTCGACATGGTGTTAACTATAAACTCAAAGAAATGCATAATGCAGGAGTCCGAGGCCTGTGTGGCTTCTTATAGAATCCCACGACAAAATCTGTCATCATGGTGCATTAAGGATACCAAATTTGATGGAGCGGCGGTAAATCCTATCCACACGGCACTAGATTTTCCCAAGATCTCATCATTACAGGCAGTTAAGGTAGCTCACATGCCGGCGCTGCCAACTCTAGTTTGTCCCATCAGTCACATTTTAGGCTGCGACACACCTTTCTTCTTCAACACAACCACTAACTTCAGCTTCGCCACGATGAGTACCTTCGACACAATATTGACCTTTGACCCATCCTGACCCAAGCGCCAACCAAACTTCGACCTTTGACAGCCTTCAACACTTCGTAGCTTTGAGAACAGCTTCATTATAGTCTAGTACCCAATTTCAACTGTTCTTGATACTTAGACTCTCCTTCTTGCTATTAATTATGATTAGGGGGACCCAGCTTGTCCCTGTACTTCTTTAATCTACTTCCTTTCACCATGGAAGGTAAAATTTCTCCATTCAATTTAGCTAACTGGACTACACCACCGTCGGTAACTTCCTGAACTATGTATGGTCCTTTCCAATGTGTTTTGAACTTACCTGGGAACTTCATGAATTTACTATCGTACAAGAGAACAAGATCACCACTCTAGAATTGCTTCTTCTTAATGTGTCTATCATGCCATGCTTTTTCTTTATCTTTTTGTACTTGCTGCTGGAAACCTGCAATGAATCTGTCTTCCTCTAGTTCTAGTATTTTTTCCAGCCTTTCTTTCAACATAGCTGGGTCATCCATCTCTATGAAGGTAGATATTCTAAGTCTAGGAACAATGTACTCCATGGGCATAACTGCTTATTGTCCATATACCAGCCTAAAAGGTGTATGGCCTGTCAACTTCTTGCAAGTGCTTCTATAAGCCCATAGTACTACTGTAATTCTAAGATCCCAATCATTTCTGTTAACATTGCAAACCTTTGTCAGGGCATACTCAAGGATCTTGTTAAAGGCTTCGACAGTTCCATTTGCTTGAGGGTGGTAGGCAGTACTCTTCTGATGATATACTTGAAATTATTCGGTCAATACTTCAATAGTCTTATTTAGGAAATGTGATCCTTGATCACTCATAAGAATTCTAGGACACCCAAATCTTGACAAGATGTTATTGAAAATGAACTTCACAGCTGTAGCAGCGCTACACTTCTTTATTGGTTGAGCTTCGGCCCAACAAGTAAGGTAGTCAGTTGTTGTAATAATGTATCTTGCTCCAGATTTCTTCGCAGGGGGATTGATAGGTCCAACAAAATCAATAGCCCACTTGTCAAATGCTTGTAAAGTTACCTATGGAACCAGAGGCATCTCATTTCTCCTGCATGGTTTGCCTGTCCTCTGACAGATGTTGTAGCTATGGAAATACTCTCTTGCATCCTTATGAATTGTAGGCCACCACAATCCAGCTATCAGAATCTTCTGAGTTGTAGCTTTTCCTGCATAATGACCTCCTGCTGCTCCAGAATTCGCCTCAGCCAAAATCAATGGCTTTTCATGCTCCAGGACACATCTGCGCAGTATTTCATTTGGTCCCATCTTATATAGCTGTCCTACGATCAAGGTAAAGTCAGTTGCTCTAACCACCAGCTGCTTCTTCTGCTATGTTGTCATCTCGACGGGTGCAAAACCTGTAGACAAGTACTGAACAATATGCTGAAAATAGTCATCAACCATCTGGATGGAAAACAACTGGGCATCGAGAAGACCTTCATCCAAACTGGTGGGCTCTTCTCCTGACTCAAGCCTCGACAAGTGGTCAGACCCTAGGTTAATTCTTCCAAGCTTAACTATGATATCGAAGTCATATTCCTGAAACAGAATTAGCCATCAGCATATCCTTCCACCTAGCACAGGCTTGTTAACCAAATACTTCAAAGCAGAATGGTTAGTGAACATCTTAAAATGAGATCCTAACAGATAATGTCGAAATTTATGCAAGGCATAAACCATAGCTAGACATTCTCGTTCTGTCGTAGTATAATTATTTTCTGCTGTGGACAGTTTTCTACTTGCAAAAGCAATAGGGTGATCAATATTACCTTCACCAGACTGAGCCAATACGATACCCAAAGCAATGGAGGATGCATTGACATGCACATTAAAAATCCTTATTCCAGTCAGGGAATACTAAGATAGGGGCAGTTACCATCTTTTCCTTCAAAATATCCAAGCTTTCTTAACACTCAGGTGTCCACTCAAACTTAATATCTTTCTTCAGTTTCTTTTCCATAGGGTGACACTCACATGTGACTCAGCATATCCTTTAATGAATTTCCTATAATATCCAGTATGACCAAGCATAGTGCGAAGTTGCTTAACAGACTTCGGAGGTGGCAAGTTCACAATAATGGATATCTTCATAGGATCCATCATCAATCCTTGTTTACATACAATGTGTCCTAGCAGAATTCCAAAAGGTGCACAAAAGATACACTTCTTCAGGTTTAGTGAAATCTGATGCTGTCTACACTTGTCTAGCATAAGTCTTAAACTAGCTATATGATCTTTCAATAAATCAAAGTAAATTTCCAAGAATTTATGTATAAATTCCTTAAATGCAGATATGACTACTCTGGAAAACATAGCAGGTGCATTCTTTAATCCAAAGGGCATAACTTTATATTGAAAAGATCCCATCTCTATAGAGAAGGTTGTTTTATGTCGATCCTCTAGAGCAATTCTGATCTGATGGTAACCTGAAAATCCATCAGTAAAAGAGTACACTTCTTGACCTCCGACATTGTCTAAAACTTCATCTGTGAAGGGAGTAGGAAAATGATCATGTAAATAGGCATCATTCAGCTTCCTCAGATCAACATAGATTCTGATTTCTCCCTTGGTCTTCTTTTCTTGTACCACCATAGGGATGACCCATTCGAACTCTTCGAAAGGCTCAATGATTCCTGCAGTGAGCATCTTATCTAGCTCCATATTGACTTTTTCTTTATACTTAGGGTTTAGCCTATAAGGGCGTTGTTTCACAGGCTTCGCATCAGGCTTCAAAGGGATTTTTATCACTCCTATATCACCAAGGATACCTTTCATTTCAGAGGACTTCATTGGAAATAAGTCCTGATACTCATGAAGAAGTTGGGTCACTTTGCTCACCATTTCTTCATCTCAATAATCTCCAACGGTAGCGTACTTAGGTTTTTCTTCTGATCCAATGTTTACTTGCCTTGTCTTCAAGGGCTAAGTTACTTTAGGTGCTTCGACTACTGGGCCATGTACTTCGCAGTGTCCTTCTGACTCAGGAATGTTAATGTTGTGTGGGTCATCATCCTCGTTAATTGCGAGGTTATAGCATTCTACTGCATTAGCCTCTTGTTCCTTCCAATCAGGTTGGTACTCTACTATTTCTTTCTCATCAAACACCTTAGTATGGATCAACCTAATAGCTGCGTCTAAAGCAGGACAAACCTCATTAATAGAAAATGTGAGCGCAAAACTATCAACACACTAGTAGAAAATGAGATATTAGTGACCAAAAAAATGACCAAAATCCGCATATCAATGACCACTTTTGGTTTGGTGATCGCTGGTGGCTAATTTGTGGTCTTTTATTACATGACCAAAATTGGTCATTTTTATTTCGGTCATTTATAGCTTGTCGGTTGGTCATTAATTTGGTCATATATTTGGTCATTAATTTGGTCATATATTTGAATCAATGACCAAATATATGACCACATTTGTGACCAAATTAATGACCACATGACAAGTTAGAATATGACCAAATTTGGTCGCGTAATAAAAGACCATAAATTAGCCACCCAAAATGATTTTTGGTCATTGATATGTGAATTTTGATCATTTTTCTGGTCATTTGTATCTCATTGTTTGGTCGCGTATCTCTCAATTATTGGTCATTTTATTTGCGAATTTTGGTCATTAATCTCATT
>LPNX010519422.1:284916-303385 GCA_001517045.1 Pseudotsuga menziesii
CTTAAATCCCACGTCAGTAGCTTCAAAACCACACTTAGTAGCTTGAAAGCCTCAACATCAGGCTCTTCATACGGAAAGGCAAATCCTCAGTAGCAAGCTCTTCATACTCAATGACCCACTTATAAGTTAAGCTCACTCCTACAAAATCCAATAAAAAATAATCACTTGTAAAATAGAGAAACAATGAACTGTAAAATAGAAAAACAATGAAGCAAATTATTTATCTTGTTCAACAACTAACAACAATAACCAAGATCATGTGCAAAATAGGAAAATCTAATCTAACAAATTTAATTTAAGAATTGGTTAAAATTAAACTTGAATGGCTAAATCTACAACTATTTAGTACCTAAGAAAAGTAAAACTCAGCTCTAAACCAGGAAAGGGATTTCAACGGGAAATATAATCAACGAATCCACAAAACAATTATGCTCGACTGCACAGGTAGAAACCTGTATACATAGTGCAATTTGTGAAGGATTTCACCCCTATATCTCATGTGGTTAATAAATGACATGATAACTATGAAAACTGATGAATGATTTAAGAAAGCCTCAAATCCAACGCCCAAAAGAATAAATAATAGATTTCTTTACCTGTGGAGTCACCATTCTGCTATGTATGATTTGGTGCAAAAGTGTAACAAATGCACTCAAACACAAGTTGGAAATGCTGGTGCAACAAAAAGTAAAATGTATGACTTGTGTATGTGAGAAAAGCTGTATAAACCTACTTTCTCAAACATGCAATAAACATAAATCAAAAGAGAAGAGGGAAGTGAAACCTTAGGGGAAGCCGCTTGATGAGCTGGCCTTGTTGGAACAAGAGAAGGTGAACTGAAAAGAAGAATCGTCTTTTATGGAGTGCTTCCATGGCGCTCAATAATAGCTACAATAAACATGTTAACAGGTGTTATAATAAAAATCAATATATATTTTTAGTGGAAACAACTTACAACTCTTCTAATCAAGATGAAAAACAAAATTACACTACTACAACAAATTCTCAGGCCAAGTCCAAGAAATCATAGCTTCAAAATATCTAGAGACCAACACTACCAATTTATATTGTTTGACATAGGAGAGCACTAATATACCTCATCTATATCTGCTGATGCATTGCAAGGCGGGAGCTTTAAGGCCTCTCATAAACTGAACACTTGTTTTTGGAGCTCAGAAATCACAAGAAAGTGTCCAACCCAACCATAACCACCAAGTCCTTCACTATCCACGTTCTGTAGTTGTGACATGTTCATACTTAGCCTGGTCTGCAGTGCCAATTCCTGTGGGGCTATCACCTACAAGAGATAGAAACTATTATAGCATAACTGGAGAAAGAAACATATCGTTTCTAATTATTTGTGGAATGAATGCTTTGGATTGCAAATGTGCAAAGAATAGTACAGTAAAAAGACTTCAAGCAAAAACCAACTGCCTTCAAGGCTCTTCCTAGAAGGGCACAGTATACAAGAAACAAATAACTATTTCTAACTCTCTTTATCATTCTGGTAAGTATCAAGAGATTTAAAAATTTCCCAGTTTCTCTCTCCTTCTAAAGGAAAAGCAATCTCTTCCTTCTTCAGTTGGTTCTATTTCAAAAGGACCGCGTTGTTTGAACTCTAACAACACAGCAATTTTAGAAGCAAAGGATTCAATATCTAGAAATGAAACACTTTTAGACAGGAATTATTCTTTGGAAGTTGCAGAAGTAAGGCAAAATACCAGGATTCCTTCTTCTGCTGGTGAGCAACCTATTAGCATTGGATATTTGTCAAATCTTCCCTCTACATGGAACTCAGATGGGATGAAAAGTGGAAGTATAGCCACACAAGGTGCTGCTACCAATGGGCTGCAAAGTGATGTACCTATGATTAATGTCTGTATTTTGGATGATACTGATAATGGGCATAAGAATTCTATACATTTGAGTATTTTTGTTGCCAGTGAGGGGCACAAAATTGTTAAACACTTGGGAAACAGGGATATGATGAGTCATGATTATGGAAAAGGACATTCTCATGCTAAGGAAATGCCAGATAAACACTTGGGAAACAGGGATATGATGAATCATGACCATGGTAAGGGATATTCTCCTGCTAAGGAAATTCCAGATGGTAAAAAAATCAATCAGGGTGCTGCTAATGTGTATCAAGTTGATGAAGACCCCTTGGCAATTCACACTAATATGATTAGCCATGTGACATATTTGGGGAATAATGATACTAACCTTTCATCCTCAAGAAATGTCTTTGTAATAGCTCAGAATCCTAGAAATGAGGGGAAAATAGCCTTTTTGGGGTTTCATAACATTGGTTCATTGTCTGACCTGGGTTAACCCATCAGACATGGCTGAGTTTGACTGAGACTCAATTGGTTTAACTGAGCCTTGTGAGAGTTGGCCAACTCTACCGAGGTCAAATCCTGGTTTGCTTGGTCAAACCGAATCAGGCAAAGTCTGCCCAGGTCTGGGCTGGTCTGAAGACTCTGAACCAACCTATTTTGAGGATGAATTGGGTATGCTAAGACTTGGATGTGTCCTATGACTTTTCTCAGTAGTACTCACAAAGTTTAGAAGCTTGTCTCCAGGGTGCCCCTCTCTAAATCACATCATACAAGAGGATCCAAGAAAGTCATCTCAAACAAGGGGTGAATGGTGAAAGCTCATTAATCCACTTCTATGTGCCTTGAAGAGAGGATAAGCTCCTCTTGTATGGGTATGGATCATGTTTGGTACTTAGGACTGTTATGCTTAAGGATTATCCCTGCCTTATCTCTATAAAACATTGTGGTGTTATGTTTGCCTTCTACTTAATCTCTATTTGCATAGCTTTCATATCTCTTGCTTGTACCTGGTGCATATGTTCGTGCAAGGTGGTGGCTCAGTTATTTTCCTTGTTTGAATTCCAATGGAATTTTAGTACTGGCCTGGGAAGGTTAGATGTTGGTCAAAAGTGTAGATGGCTGGCTTATCACTTAAATCAATATAATGACACACCTTTATTTTAGACAGAAAAGTTTTGTTAGAAATGTAAAGCACTTCCCTGTATGTGACAATACTGAAATAATAACTGAATCATCCTTCACCCTTTACATTACTCCCCATGTTTCATAGTCATGTCTACAACTTTACATAAATTTGTGATCTTTTAATTTTTCTCTATGTTAGGGTTTACCTTCTTGGTGTGCACTCCCTTAATCACCATTTTTAATTTTTTAGTTTTATTTCATAATGACACACCTTTGTTTTAGATGGAAAAATTTTGTCAGAAATGTCAAGCACTTCCCTGTATGTGACAATACTGAAATAATAACTGAGTCATTCTTCACCCTTTACATTGCTCTCCATGCTGTCAGTCATGTCTGCAACTGTACATAAAATTGTGATATTTTTCTGTATGTTAAGGTTTTACTTTCTTGGTTTATACTCTCTAACTCGTCATTTTTATTTTTATTTCACATGTATTTCTTTCACTTGTTGGTCATTCATGGAGATCAATAAAATATCACATTTTTCTTTAGCAAAGTACTCATTGGCAAAATATAGCCCTAAAAATATCCCTGGTTGTTGACTTTCCAGGCTTATTACAAGCGATTTCATGGGGATCAATTGCAATTATTCTAGCTACAGGTTCGTCAATTGCTATTATGACAGCCTTTCTCCTTCTTAGCAATCTTGGTGCCTCAGTTGTGGAGGTAGCCACCGATGCTTTGGTGGCAGAATGTGGTAAAAAGGACTAGGGTATTTCATTAGGCAAGCTTCAATCCTTTGCATGAATGGCATTGGCTACAGGGAGTGTCCTGGGGAACTTACTTGGCGGGATTTTTGTGAGCCAAGTTGATGCAAGGACTATGTTCATAATTTTTCTTTTACCTTTTAGCATTCAAATTGGGACTTCCTTGATTTTCAGGGAGGACTCCTTTGGCCTTTGTAGTATGAAGCAAGCTAAGGTTGCACAATATCCAAGCCCAATCAAGAGTAAGTCACAGGATGTACCATCTTTTTACAAATCAGTTACTGGTGCATCTATGAATGGTATAATTGGTCTAGAGTGGAGGAAGAGGTCTATAATGAGAAGCATCAAGAATCAAATCTCAGATATTTTAGCAGTCATAAGGATACCAGAAATTGCATATCCTCTTACTTGGTTTGCTGCATCTACTGGAATGACACCACTTTTAACAAGAACTATGTTTTTCTACCACACACAGTATTTGAATATTCATCCACACATCTTGGCACTTGCAAAGGTGGTTGGGCAGATGAGCCTTCTATTAGGAAGTTACATCTACAATCGCTTCCCCATGAATCAATAATAAGAATCTTTTCTAAGGAATAAAATGCCAATAGAATGTAATGACAAGCACTTAAACATGTATGTTTGATTACACCTACAAAGAGGAATCTTGCAGATGTCTGGTTCAGAACACATTCTTGAATGTAGTTCAAGCAGTTGCCACATTCTTTTGCAGTGTACACATCCACCAGGGACTCTAGTTTTACAGGCAGAAAAATGTCGGACTAAGGATTCGAGCCCTTTGCAAGCTGGGAAATTGCAAGGCCCTTGGTTTTCATCTAAATCCTTGTCATGAGGCCCTATTGTTCGACAGCCATCTCTGCATATGTGAACAAGTGCTTCTATGGCATCGTATAGTTGTAGGTATATCTCCTTCTCCTCTATCTTCCGAATCCTCTCTTGCTTTCTCTGTTAATGTAAAAATGGAAACCCAAATTATTAATCAGAGCTATAAGTTTAAGTATTTCTAATTATTTATTTCAATCCACTTTTATTTTTGGGTTTAGCTACTCACAGAATCAGCCTCAACGACAGATTCCAAAAGCTCTTGCTCCAGCTTAGGATTGGACTGTCTCATCACTTTCCATCCCTCTGACTTGGCAACAGTTTTGAAGCTCTTCACAATAAGGCGCATGCATAACAGATTCAAGTGCAGTGCATCACATAATCTTGCCAGTTGTAATACATCAATAACATTATCTGTTGTGAGCAATCCATGCTCCAATTTTTTTGTGCACACCAGTTTTAAGGATGGTACTGAAAACACATGTGAAAGTACTAATAGATGGAGGACATATTTCTTCATATCTTCCTGTTCATACCTGAATCATAAGGATCAAGATGTTAGTTTCCAAAGATAGATAGCATCAATGACGGAGCAAGAGCAACGTTTCCCTTGTTTCCAGTGATAAAGATCCCTGAGTTTATGAATCCCACAGGGCTACTATGAATTTATGAAACACCATTATGAACATCAATTATGGTTTTTCAGCCTCGCATGAATCAGATAAGGATATGTATGTTAGGAAGGAGACTGTTAATGTGGAACGAAACCACATTATAAAGATATGCCACTATAGTAGGGAGAAAACAATTTAGACATAATTTTCCATTGTCACATTTACAATCCCGAGTACACTCAAAATCCATCCAACACCAGTAATTATTATCCTCATTATGTGTTCAAGAGAGAATATTTTTGTTAAAATATAAAGTCATTTCAATTGATTTCCACACAAATATTTCCAGGCCATTAACTCCATCTTGGTGTTGCTTTTGTTTAAGGTTTGATGTTCCTAGGAGCATAATCTGTCTGCATTTGAAGGTGAAATTAAAGCTTAGGTGATTTGCTGAAGAAAAGGGGGATTACAAAAATTTGGGTTTGGGTTATGAAAGTGTTGGAGGTTGTAATTCACACCTTTAGATCAAACTCTTAAATGAGCCCATCATAAAAGGAAAATGTGGCTTAGTGGCAGAGTAGTCCATCAGCAAGGGTAAGGTCCTGTGCTCAATTGCTAGCCTGGTATGAGAGCAGGTAGGCCTTACGTAGCTATGAGGCCTAACCTAAATTGTGGCTTGAGGGAGGTGTTGGAGTAACAATTCATACCTTTGGAGGTGCCTGTCATGAAAGGAGCATGCAGCTTAGTAGTAGAGCAACCTGTTAGCCAAGGGGTAAGATCTCTGTTCAATTAATAGCCTGGTATCAAAGCAGGTAGGTTTGAGGTGGCTGAGGGGGAATGTTGAGAGGCATCAATCCATAGATTCCACACCTTTAGATTGAATTTTTAACGGTACCTATCATCAAAGGGCAATGTATCTCAGTGGCAGGGAAGGACATTGGCCAAGGCCAAATTTTGGGTTCAATTCCTACCCCAGCATCAGAGTGGCAGGCTCAAGGTAGCTGGAAGAATGGACCAAAAAAGTGATTTGAAAAAGGGGTGTTGGAGGCAGCAGTCCACATATTGAGCCATTAAGGGTCTGCATTCAATAAAAGGGGCATGTAACTCAGTAGTAGATCACCTCGTCAGTCTGATGCCTTACCTATGTAGCCTTCAATAAAAGGAATTTCTTGGATAAGAGATAGATTGCTCTTGGAGTTTGGAATAGCCTATGCCAACAACCTGCTTTTTGACATAGACAGGATAACCATCTTGAATTGGTTTTGCATAACTGAACAGTAAAACAAAGTTTTCACTTGTTCCCTAAAAATAGTGATACCTGAAAACTGTTTCTGGTCAGCTGGATACATGTTGAGAGTAGATACATGTCCCCAGCTTCTAAAATCTTTCCGGGGGAAGAAACCAACATGGAAACGTTCTGGAAACAACCAAAAACTGCTGAAACATTTTTTTAAACGTTTCAGTCATTTCTTGGTAATTTGTTGAAATGGGACCCAAAACTGCTCAAAGTTTCTGCCTCCCACAACATTTTTTTAAAGTTAACAAAAGGGTTTGGTGGCAGCCTCCACAATGGCGTAGAAACCATAAAATGAAAATGACAGGGTAAATAAAGACAAAATGAGGGTTGGAGGGATAACATTTTTCGCTTCAGTTGGCCATATTCATTTTGACAGCAACATTTTCTAAACAGCAGCAACAAATTTTTGACTGTAGGGGGGAATTTTAGGGTGTAAGGATCCTAAGTTGTCTTTGCATTTTATTTTTCGCAGCCGCAACAGTTATAACTTCTACTTCTTCGAGGGTTCTATTGATCTTGAGTGATTTGAAATTTCCTAGGTTTCTTGTTGCTTCCTATTGTTTCCCATTGAGGTTTCCCTCACTGTCTCCTATATTTCAGGCCCAAATACATTTCCTACCATTTCTCGTTTCCAGAAAATTGTATAACATAGACTGAAAATGATCTACTTAATTCATCTGTAGAGGGCTATTCTCTTAATTTTTAAACAACTTAAACAAAATCCTAGAAGGGAATGGAAAACAAAAAAGTACAAATCTCTCCAGATGTAAGAGGGAATTCACGCTAAAGCAAATGGGTTTTAGTGTTTTTTATTTGTATTTTTGATAAAATTGTATCCTCTTTCATATTGATGTAATACGAACAGAACAGAACTTCAGAACTTAAACTAAAGCTAGGGATTTTCAATTCTAGTATGTGAAGATTACCTGAATGAATAAAGGAAGCGTATGAAAGCCTGAACTACATCGTAAGGAACCCCTGTAATCGTAAAGCTTCATGTGTCTTATCATCAGCATTGCCACAGCATAGATTCTGATTTGAGAGCATGCTCTACCATTTTTCTGAACAATTCACCAACTTCCAGGATGACCGTCCTCAATGCCTTGTTGTTGTCCAGGAAGTATATATGCAAAAATCATGTTGTTAAGGAGAGAAGGCCTAATGAACAATATGAATCTGGATTTATTGGACCGATCATAATAAATTCAAATTTTGAGACGAATAATCCGTCAAATACTGTTCTAGTGCTTAGTTTCCATGCCAGGAAAATACTAAACCAAGTATTTGGTGAAACTAGGGCTACAGCCACATTTTCTAATACACATCATGTCTTGTTCATATTCAAATCTTGAACAAGCCAAGGAGGTTGTTTTGGATTTTCTCATCTTGATATCTCACCAGTTTACAGATCAAGGGATTGACTCTCATTCCTATTTCTCTCATATTCAACATCAAACCTTTGCCATTCAACTCTGTAATTTTCATTACTTTTATAGTCCTCCCCGGTTCCTCGGGTCCCCTCCATCATCCCATTTTTTCCTTGATCAGGCGTTTCAGGCCTAACAGAAGCTAAAGGGAAGAGTGTTGCTTCATCACTGCATATCAGACCTATAGATTGCCTTGTTTGTTCAGTTGGTATTTCTGGAAAGGATAATCCTAAACTCGGACAACTTTGCTGACCACTATGTTCTGTTTTACCTTTTTTCCATCCAGTACCCAAGGTCCGCTGCACATCAGTATCAGGTTCAAGACACATGCGGAAACTCGATGATTTGTCCAATTTTGGACGATCGTTGACACATATTCTTAAAGTTGTGTCTTCCTCATTTGGATATGTATCTTTTTCATTCATATATTCCATGGCAGTATTTTCAAGATCGAAAGTTCTGCATGTAGCTCTGCTAGGTTGCAATCTGTAGAGATCTTGCGAGCCATCTTTGATTTCTTGCATGCCATTTGGTATGCTCTGTCCAATAAAATCAAAACTAAAGGTCTGCATCCGATCCATACCCCAAACAGGCTGTCTATAACATATATTGTCTTTATCTGTCACAGAACCGATGAGAGCATCCCAAAAATTCCTTTTTTCTTTCGATTGTATATGGTTTGATCCAAACTGAAAGATGACGGGACTAGCTTGTCTTGTTACTGGAGAAAAATTTGATGTGCCACTTTGTTTCTAAGCTCAGCCATTAGTAACTTATGAACATGATAGAGACGATGCAGTTCATGGACCTGCATCAACCCAAGAACAAACAGAATGCTTCAAACCTTTGCAGATAATCCCAATCTTATGGGAATAAAATCACCTTCCACCTAACATTCCTATAATTTGAAAACTTTATAAGGGATTTTTTTAGAGAAGGAACATAATATGTTTAAACCTTGTGAAATCATGCATTTTTTTCTTATTTCTTGGTTCATATTGCTTATGTACCTGTCCTCGAAAAATTTCCTCTTGCTTAAGCATTTCTTTGTTATGCTACACCCCATATCTTTCCATCCTTCCTTTTTTTAAGTCATTGTAATTCTGGTCCCTACAACAAGCTTGATTGTCGATGGTATCACTTCAGGAAACTATGGCCAAGGATCTACAAACTTAAATTTTATTCGTGTTTATTTGAATGCATTCTTGTTTGAGAAAGTTCCTTGCAAGTTTGTTTCACAGTGCACTTTTGCTGCCATACCTGCAAGAACTGGACATCCAATGCAAGCAACACAATAATAAATGTGCATTAAAGAAATAACTTCTGCACAAATGAACCTTTGAAGTAGATAGTAAAGTAATGATTAAATTTACATTTGCAATATCGATGAGTAACAAAAACAATTCATGGAGTTATCCATCATATTTGATTCAAACTTTTAGTCATAACAGATTAGTTATTAAATAATCAGGCCATAATCACTCAATTCATCTCTTGGTTGGGATTTTAGAACTTAGTCATTTACTAATGATCCCATAGATTTCCATCTCTGTTGTTCGCACAGTCTTGGAGCTACTTTTAAGATATGAATCATGTCGCAGATTATAAATTTAAGAGATACAAATGAAACTAATGTATTTTGTCATTCTTTGTGTCATTGGGCTGCGTATGCTAGGGCTTTCTCTGCTTCCCAAACCCCTGCTGCATATGCTAGGGCTTCCTTTGCCTCAAGATACAGTTCTCGGTGGATAGAGAATGGCTACAATACGAGTAGGGATTTCTTCAGGTTATGTGGCAATCCTTCTCTGTGAACTGAACGAATACAAAAATTCTCAAGTCTCACAGAAGAGACAAATGAAAGGAACATATGTTCAATCAGAAATGATTATTAGGATCCAAATTGGGGGTTTGCATATGATGGAGAGGGAGGTAAGTGGTGATATAAATATGTTTCCTTTGTTCTCTTGGCCAAATTGAGACTGGACAAAGCAGTTTCTAAGATAGGATCCTCATGATTCTAATCCTAATCAAAGACACTAATTAATACCTTTCTTTCTTAGGAAACAAGGAAAAGATTGGGACCTAGGTACAAAAGACCTCTAGATTTGTTTGAACCCAACCTATAATGCTTTACCAAGTAGATAAAGAAATAGATACTTCAATTTCTCTTCTGTGAAACATCTAATTACATGTGAAATAAAACTAGTGGCTAGGGACTAGAACTCTAAACCCCCATCAACAATCCACCACTGCATAAATTTTATCATCAATGGCTAGGAAATTTGTAATATCCTCTAATTTAGAAGCAAGCTCTGCAAATTGACTATAAAGAATTTCCATTATGTTGGGAATTGTAAATATCTTTGTAATGGATTTCTTAACTCTTGTACACACATCCTTCTCTATGTATGGGTCACTCCTTTACCCATTGTTTGAAATAATATAGTCCTCATTACAAATTCACTGCATGTGCCAAAATATGTGATGGGGTGTTGAACTTATCCCAGCAATAAATAGTGATTGCCCTTACCTGATCAATAAAAAAATTTCTATGATTATATTACTTGTATTCTTCTTTTCTATTACATGAATCATATTCTCAATCACAATGGCCATATTTTCATACAATTCTCCCAACGAAGGTTGTTACCTCTTTTCGAGCAAGGGGTGATTTTGATCAGTTCTGGAAATGAGATCTGTGGCTTCACTATGGATCATTGGTCAGAGGTCCTTCAACATGCTTCAGATGGTCCATGTGCCTTGGATGTACCTAGCTAGAGACAATGTCTGATCCTCTACGTGTTGTGATCTATATAACCCTCATTTACTCTTTGCATCTTTTCCTATATGATGATATGTTTGCATGGAATGTGAGGATTAGATGTACATGAATATAACATAAATACAAATTCTTTGCTACTGGGAGCCTATCTGCTAGGACTGCCAAATTTCGCTTGAATTCCATAAAATGCATCAAAATTTCTAGATCTGTCAATATCCAATATTGAGGGTCAGACGAGTCTTGTCATTAGTGCATAGTAGGGCTCTTCCTACAAATCAAATGGAAATCAGTTTCAAAAGATGTACCTATTTTGTCTATCTTAACATAAATCTTGTCCTGTGCACACCGAAGGAACATTGTCCATAACAAATATATCCATTTGCAAATTCGAGTCCAGACAACAAACTCAATGCACCTTAAAATGCTGTAAAACACCAATAATTTAGCACATAACTCACCTCTGGTTTCTCCTCTAATTTAGCCAATTCATATCAGACATAAACGGACTAACATATGTTTTCCTTTGCAACAAAATTCAACCAATTGATAAATACAAGTTTACAAAACTATGAAGTCCGATTGTCAATAGAAAAATCCATCTTGCGTGTCTGATGGTTAAATAAATCTACTGTATCCGTTGGTGTGCTACCATCTTCTGGCTTCTTATCAATACGTTGGCGAATAAATCTAGGAGATCTCATGGATATTCCACGAGAAGGATGGAATAAACCCAAAATTGCATGATGCACTGGAGAAACTATGAGATATGAAATGTAATAATTTGTACATGCATACAAGAAAAATTGGTCAATATGTGGGAAAAGATATGGAAGGACCCATCAAAACATTCTCAAGGACAACTCTTACCTGCACCTCTGATTTCCCATACAAGCTCTGGAGAAAACCAAAGAGTTGGTTCCTCAAGTGTCCAGTAGTAAGCAGGTTTCATGTTCAAAATCCTTTCTCCTCAAAAAATTCCTCCATCTGACTGTGTTAGTAACCCTCGAACACTTTGACGCAAAGAAATACTACAAACAAGTAAACTTTTCACATTTATCACAGCTAGTACAGAAAAAGAAAATGAACAACACACACAAAAAAACACCATTTCAGATCTCAATATGTAATCAAATTGGTTCAATCTCATCATTGTGCATCTGTGACAAAATGAGAGTAGAAAAACCACTAAGTGTCAAGATCATCAATTTCGGTATTATCATAAATCTAATATCCATCATCACATGTATATCAGAGGCACTGGAAGATGCCAATTGGTGCTAAGCCTGAAAATGACTACCCCAATTAAAGTCCCTTTGGCCAAATCGAGACTGGACAAAACAGTTTCTAAGATAGGATCCTCATGATATAATCCTAATCAAAAACACTAATTAATCCTTTTCTTTCTCAGGAAACAAGAAAAAGATTGGAACCTAGGTACAAAAGACCTTTAGATTTGTTCGAACCCAACATGCTTTACCAAGTAGATAAAGCAATAGGTACTTCAATTTCGCTTCTGTGAAACATCTAATTACATGTGAAATAAAACTAGTGGCTATGGACTAGAACTCTAAACCCCCATCAACAATCCACCACTGCATAAATTTTATCATCAATGGCTAGGAAATTTGTAATATCCTCTAATTTAAAAGCAAACTCTGCAAATTGACTTTAAAGAATTTCCATTCTATTGGGAATTGTAAATATCTTTGTAATGGATTTCTTAACTCATGTACACACATCCTTCTCTATGTATGGGTCACTCCTTTACCCATTGTTGGAAATAATATAGTCCTCATTACAAATTCACTGCATGTGCCAAAATATGTGATGGGGTGTTGAACTTATCCCAGCAATCAATAGTAATTGCCCTTACCTGATCAATAAAAAAATTTCTATGACTATATTACATGTATTCTTCTTTTCTATTACACCAATCATATTCTCAATCACAATGGCCATATTTTCATACAATTCCCCCAACGAAGGTTGTTACCTCTTTTCCAGCAAGGGGTGATTTTGATCAATTCTGGAAATGAGATATGTGGCTTCACTATGGATCATTGGTCAGAGGTCCTTCAGGATGTTTCAAATGGTCCATGTGCCTTGGATGTACCCAGCTAGAGACAATGTCTGATCCTCTACGTGTTGTGATCTATCTAAGCCTCATTTACTCTTAGCATGTTTTCTTATATGATGACATGTTTGCATGGAATGTGAGGATTAGATGTACATGAATATAGCATACATACAAATTATTCACTACTGGGATCCTATCCGCTAGGACTGCCAAATTTTGTTTGAATTCCATAAAATGCATCAAAATTTCTAGATCTGTCAATATCCAATATTGAGTGTCAGACAAGTCTTGTCATTAGTGCATAGTAGGGTTCTTCCTACAAATCAAATGGAAATCAGTTTCAAAAGATGTACCTGTTTTGTTTGTCTTAACATAAATCTTCTCCTATGCACACCGAAGGAACATTGTCCATAACAAAAATATCCATTTGCAAATTGGAGTCCAGACAACAAACTCAATGCACCTTAAAATGTTGTAAAACACCAATAATTTAGCACATAACTCACCTCCTGTTTCTCTTCTAATTTAGTCAATTCATATCAGACATAAACGGACTGACATATGTTTTTCTTTGCAACAAAATTCAACCAATTGATTAATACAAGTTTACAAAACTATGGATTCTGATCGTCAATAGCAAAATCCATCTTGCGTGTCTGATGGTTAAATAAATCTACTGTATCCATTGGTGTACTACCATCTTTTGGATTCTTATCAATACGTTGGCGAATAAATCTAGGAAATCTCATGGATATTCCACGAGAAGGATGGAATAAACCGAAAAGTGCATGATGCATTGGAGAAGCTGTGAGATCTTAAATGTAAAAATTTGTACATGCAAACAAGAAAAATTGGTCAATATGTGGGAAAAGATATGGAAGGACCCATCAAAACATTCTCAAGGACAACTCTTACCTGCACCTCTGATTTCCCATACAAGCTCTGGAGAAAACCAAAGAGTTGGTTCCTCAAGTGCTCAGTAGTAAACAGGTTTCATGTTCAAAATCATTTCTCCTCAAAAAAATTCCTCCATCTGAAATAGCTACTGTGTTAGTAACCCTTGAACACTTTGAAGCAAAGAACGACTACAAACAGGTAAATGTTTCACATTTCTCATGGCTAGTACAGAAAAATAAAATGAACAACACACACAAAAAAACACCATTTCAGATCTCAATATGTAATCAAATTGGTTCAATCTCAGCATTGTGCATCTGTGACAAAATGAGAGTAGAAAAACTGCTAAGTGTCAAGATCATCAATTTTGGTATTATCATAAATCTGATATCCATCATCACATGTATATCAGAGGCACTGGAATATGCCATTGGGTGCTAAGCTTGAAAATGACTACCCCAATTAAAGTCCCTTTGGCCAAATCTAGACTAGACAAAGTAGTTTCTAAGATAGGATCCTCATGATCTAATCCTAATCAAAGACACTAATTAATACTTTTCTTTCTCAGGAAACAAGGAAAAGATTGGAACCTAGGTACAAAATACCTCTAGATTTGTTCGAACCCAACCTATAATGCTTTACCAAGTAGATAAAGCAATAGGTACTTCAATTTCTCTTCTGTGAAATATCTAATTACATGTGAAATAAAACTAGTGGCTAGGGACTAGAACTCTAAACCCCCATCAACAATCCACCACTACATAAATTTTATCATCAATCGCTAGGAAAGGAAGGGTTTCCTCCATGAGTTGCTTGAGAAAAACCTAATTCCCTAACTGTATTTTGTAACAGTTGGGGATATCTTAACCTAAAGGGTTAACTCACTGTGTTGTCACTAACATTGTTGGGCATTTATTAAGTTACGTACCAGTAGGTACCCCACTCAAACCCCTCTGTGTGAGGCACACGAGTCTACACCAAAGGTTTACTAGGGAATCAGGATGCTATCCAGAAATGTGGGGAAGCATCCCTTATGTTTTCCCATAAGATTTTTCTTTGGAAAAAAACAGTGGGGGATATCTTGACCATGAAAAACAATACTCCTGGTGGAAGATTGTGATCAAACAAAGATATCAGTGTATATGTTCCTCCATCTTTGAACCATGCAAATTTGGATAGAAAGGACAATAACGCTGAACTTAAAAGGTCAGAAAAGTGGTTTATTGAGATAAAAAAAGCTATGATTCAGTGGGATCATAAAACAAAAAAGTAAATGAAAATAAAACAAGGAAAACTTGAGAGAAGTGTTCTTCACTTACTGAAACACCACACAAATACATGTTAGCTCTTATTACTGCCACCATACCAGTAATAAAAAACACTATACGCTCAGATCTGTCAAACTTCAATAAACAACAAGGGTTAGCTCTGTGTTGGTAGATTATCTTATGGAAACATTCACAAAGGTAATGGGATCAATTCCCATTGAGACCCTTGGGGTTACCAACAACTATTTCAGTTGGCACCCCTATTCTGAAAACATCGCATCTATTAAGCTATTGTAGGTTGGTTTTCATTTCTTATTCATACAATAGTACATATTTTTTGGTTCATCTATAGTATAGCCAGATATTAGTAAATTCCTTTGGGATAATCATGCAAATAAAGTTCATATAGCTGATTTGAACTTGTCTTTATTTAGCACCATTGATTTCCATAGGAAAGGTTTCAAGAGAGATATCTACTGTATAGAACCCTTTTTCACCTACCCACCATATCTAAGTTTCCACCTGATAGTTATCAAGAGATATATCTACTACATAGAACCTTTGTCACCTACCCACCATATCTAAGTTTCCATCTGATAGTTAATCTCTTCTTATCCTACTTAGTAATCTCTCCTTAGTGATGTGTTACCAGATCCACCACCAGGTGTGTAGGATCCTCTGATCCAGATCCACATAAGATCTGTCATGGAAACATATACTCTGGTGGAGGAAATGGATCTTCTGTAAAATAAAAATAAATAAATAAATCACAAAATTTCAAACAGATCCTAAAACTTTCAAGGATTTTGTGACCCACTGATCCCAAAAATATTTGATTTTTTAATGGAAAGACTTCCAAAATGCTGAAGCAATGTTTTAAAAACAGGTGACATGGGTGCATACTTAAATGAAAATGTTAAGTACTTAAATTAATTTTTTAACATTACCATTAATTGTTTCAGGATGTTTGAGAGTGGTTCCAACCTCATTGGACTTCATATGCAAAATGTAGAGTCTTAGATCCCATTTAGAATTCAACATACTTAATAGTTTTCAAATTTCAGTATTGCATCAGTTCCACTAGATCATATAGTGTATGAGGGTAATGGATTGGAAATCCATTCATCTTAGCACATTTTTTTAATTATTATTTTCTATATAACTGCAATAAATTATTTGTATTACATTATTGAAATGAGATGTAGTATGGTTGAACCTGTATTCTGCTACGTCTCGGGGTATTGTGATTACATTCAATACAAAAACTCTTCTCAACATTGTAGGTAACAAGGATTAAAAAAAATGGTATTTCTATATCCTTCACACGGTTCTTTTTTGTTGGTTGTAGACTATGGGTCAACTGGAATAATCAACTACCCCCTTGCCCATCCATGCTTTTTCTTTTTTCATTCAGTTTTTTGAAAGCTATCTGAATTTTCTTTTGGAACAGATGGGAGTATCTTTTCACTCTGTTAAATAATTATTTTTCTACACACTTCTTTCTTATGGCCTTCATTCATACAGAGTCTCCCTCTGAAGGTTTTGATCTGGTTCCTGAAACTCTTGTGTGCAATGCAGTGAAGGAAGAATACAAACATCAACAACAAACTATGGGCAATATAAAAATAAAAGACATGGAAAAGGATAGAGGATCTATAGGAAAAAAAATTCAAGGATGGGGAAAAATGTTAATCCCTTCACTTAAGGACACTAACACAATCTCCACTCCTAAATTAAAGCCAATACATGCAACCTTTGATAATAAAGTCACATGACATGTTTCTTCCACATTGAATAAAGGTACAACTTATGTGGGGAATAGAAGGGAAACTACCAAATACACCAAATCATGAAAAATGTGTCAAGATGTGAAACTTACTCTCTCACCTAAGCCATGTCAACAATATCAGTGATAGGAAATTAAAGGAAAATTCCAAATAAATCAAATCATGAAAAAAGTATCAGATATATCATTTGAAACTTACTTTCTCCTAGAACATGTAAGAAGTCTAGCATTCTTGCTCTCCCAACATATTCTCCAAAATCCAACAATCTTTTTCGGTTCTCTCCAACTATAAGTTCATAATCATATAAAAATACCCGTTGACTGAGATCCTGATCAAAGAAAATGGTATTTCAATCATTGAAAAGAAGGTAGATATGCAATTCAAAGTTGACCCAACCAAGTCCAGTAACTATTCTCCCATCATCGTCATGTTCCCATTCACTTTACCTTGCATTTGGACATATATACATATCCATCTTACAATTCCCTAACTTTACTCCATTATTCTCCCTAAATGTTAATCTCCAAACCAAATCATGTACAACACAAAAATAGATAAGATTCCATCATACTATGCACCACTTGACTTCCTTTCAAGAATGAGTTAACTTTCCCATCAATATGTACTTTTTTCCTTATTCAAATACTTTCATAGAAATCTTACAACTCACTCAATCCATGATTCCCTCGAAGCCAAATGCAGATGCTAGACATATATTATTGTCACTTCATCAAACATAACATGATGGTTTGTGGACAAGTGAGTCAGGCTCTATGGGGCCATGTTGGAGATGACAAGGGATGGTACAAGCCCTACCGGGGCTTCTATAGTTTGTGTGCAGTTGTCACAAACCCTATCAGGGTTTTTCGTTTTTTGCTACAGGGTTTTCACTTGTCACAAGATTAGGACATGTGTTACAGGATTAGGGCCTCTTTTCTCCTTCATCACGACAACGACAGACTATCTTAATCCCTTACAGGGCTTCATATTGTGTACAGTGGGTAGTCGCAAAGGTTTTAAGAGCTTTCAAGGCTCTAGCAGAGTTTAAGGAAGGTTGCAATAGAGTTTTGACGGATACTAGGGCTCAAGGAAGGTAGCCGCAGTGCGAAAGGCTCCTAGAGGACTTATATAAGGGTTTTCGCAAGAATACACAGGTCCTAGTGGTCTTGTTGCAGTGTGGACAAATCCCTAGGAGGGATGGATCATGGTTGCTACATGTAGCATAAAACTAGACAGACCACTAGCAGACTAAACCAGGGCTGACGTCATTAGTTGAAGGGCTTACATCAACCAGGAAACCCTTAACCTATCTCTTCAATATTTTTCATCTTCATAGTGTCTTGGTATGTGTTCCCTTGTGGCCATTGCAAAATTCTTCTCATCAAATATGCTTATGTAAATTTAGTCATCTCATATTAAGGAAAATTATTCTGTTGGTGTTTTTCAACTTTTTCCTAAATGTTTTCGCCAGCGTAAATTTTTATGTGCCTTTTGTGATGGTTAATGTTTTAATTTTGTTTTTAGTATATATGCTAAATGTGAAAATTCAAGATTATTATCATTCTACGGCTACATTCAATTCAGATATGCAATTATGTTAAAATTTCATAGAAAGAAATTCAGTGTTAAAGTATATACAAGCATTATTACCTTAGTCAACCACCTACCACATTACATATCCTTGTAATCTATATACCCATGCCTCTATCTCTATGAAGTCCAAATAAAACTCTATATTTAA
>LPNX010519422.1:303697-315935 GCA_001517045.1 Pseudotsuga menziesii
TGAGGCTGTTCCTAAGTATTATGACTCTTTGAACTTCTCACATTGTATATCTTATTTAGAAGTTAAGTGATAACTAAGATATGGGTAATGATAGAATGTTATGACAGGTCATAATTTAGGAAAATTGCGTTGTACTTTCTTATTTACCTATTAAACAATGCAAAATCATCTAGTTTAAAGCCAAAGGTCAAGCTATATTTTCCCAAAACTTCCAAAGTGAGTACATTCTTTCTCTAAAATCCATCCTTAATGGTGCCAAAAGAATGTTTGTATATATTTAGTATCTTCTTAGTAGAATTTTGAAGACTTCATATAAAGGTTCCTTAGTCACGGGAATTTATTAGAGTGTAGAGTAAAGGGCCTCAAGTTTTCATCAAGATTGGAGAGTCATATTGATCAAAGGAGAGAATCCAATGAGTGTCATCGTCTATATAGAGGAGGGCAACAGTAAGGTTGGGTTTTGTTTGCACAAGCCACCATTTGATTAGGTGCAGTGAACACCACTTCAAGACCAACAAACCGAAATCAAATAAGGTTATATTGCAACTATAGGAGCAGTAATTTGAACTCAAGTATGGCCATAATTTCACTACAAGAACATGAATACAATGTCAAGTAGGACCATATGGATCACATTCTACGACAAAAAGACACATTTAATCATTACTATGCAACAAAATTGACAAATGTAGGCAAGTAGTTAAACAAGTATTTGTAAGTTCAAGATTAGTAAAATCTTCCACAAATACTAATTCCAAGTTGATGACCTTTCATCAGCAGATAAGGAATTACCAACAGGACATGAGAAATCCTCACAGTAGAAACATAATCAATTTCTTTAGGTAAATTTTAACTCTTCTTGCTTATCATTCTAGTCAACTCAAAGGAAGAGACTTAAGCTTCCTTCGAGTCATCATATTTCAATGTAGCATGTTCCTTTCATTCATTCATTCTTCTTTTTATTTTTATTTTTCAAAGGCTCAGCTGTCATTGGACTTGATGCCTTAACAGAATCACCTTTAAAATTTTCATGGCCAGAGGTTTTTTATCCTAGTTTTGGAGTAGAAATGGAAACATAGGATGAAATGATATCAACAATAGGCACCGACAGTGCATGTCACTAAGGGTTTGATGTTATCAATAGCTGAGACCACCACAAATTTTTCCAAGTCACAGCTCTGGGATGATTCCTCATTTTCTACAGATGATGATGACCCCAAATGTTCAACATTCTGAATTCCAAAGAAAGACTATCATCTAGACTGAAAAGTTGTTCTGATGAATCCATTGGTCCACTTTGGGGCATATCAGTTGCACTACTTAGAAAATGGGTATCTTGAGTCTGAGTGGAGGATGAAGTACCAGACACGTCCTTTTCTGAAGGTGTTGTAAAACGAGTTTGTGTTATGCCATCACCCATTGTCAGAGATAATTTATTTGTTTTCATAAACATGTTTGTTTTTTATATTTTTATACTAGCCAAATGTTTCCCAAGCTTCTAACCATACATTGACGATATCAGCCATCTATCCCTGAGTTATCATTTATCATTCAAATTCAATAAAATATATAATCTATTATCTTATCTAGTAAGACTTTTTGTGTAGCAACAATTATATTTGTATTTCTTGAAGTAGATTAGCCCCTGTCGCCTCTACCACTCCTCCCCAAACAAAAAATAAAATTAAATTTCATATATCATAATTCTTGATATCATTAACATACCTCTGACCAATGAGATTTACAGAGAGCTTATAGTGATTTTGCCAAAAATACCCACTTGGTAACTTTGACACCACTCACATTCTTTGAAAACAGATTTCCTGCACAAAATCTATTAATTAGTATAAATTCTTATGTCTACAACTATAAAATATCGAGAAATATGTTGAAACCCTATGTGGGTGTCGCTGTAAATACTATACAATATTAGGGTAGATATTTAAAACTTTCAACCACCTGGGTATTTGTATCTGTGGTAGACTAAAAAAATATTTTGATCATTTTCAAGAACATGAAGCAATTTGACAATGTCAACATGATTGTGAATATTATAATGATTTACTAAAAATTCTTACATTCAATTTCTTCCTAGGAAGAGGAACTCGGCCTCCATTGCTTGTACTTTACCCTACAAGAAAGAAAGATGTCTATGCTCAATACCACAGCCTCTACAGAAGAAGAAAACGCTGCCATGACAGAGATACTGATAGAGGTTGAAGAATAATGCATCTACATGAGAATTCTTTTCCAAACCTCAACACATGTGCATAGATATTCTTCAATCCTGCTTGAACATTTTTCACCAATGAAGCTCGGTAAGAAAGTTGTCTTTGTCATGCTTGGGACACCTCATTAATTACAATATTTTCGGCATTATAAGGTGTTTTCAATGCAACCAATTTCATAGAAACTTCTTGTCATTAAATTTTCTCCTCTTCTTCATCAACTACAACCCTAGATTTCATGCCAATCTCTTTGATTTCTCTCGGTACCCCACCAAATTCAAACCCTTATTCAGATCACGCTCTGTCTTTCTATCGTTATCTATGTAGTCTCATTATTTTCCTTTTTATCACTAATTTGGGGTTTGCTGAACTTAATAATTCAGGGTTTTGCAAGAGGAGATTTGAGCCTGGAATATCAACAGGCTAATTCATAATCAAGACCAACATAATTGAAGCCTAATACATCTCCAAATGAAGAATCTGATGATGAGTGAAAGGGTTTTACCAGTATGTGGCAGTTGAGATTAAGCAGTAATGCACTTTCAACTGGAACCATGCGAGCAACCGGTCTACCAATCGTCCTTGTATTCTCCTCTCAGTGATCTATTCCAAATTGTGTTCCCTGGTATCCCACCGTCTTTGTGCAGACTTAATGTACATATATTTTTAGCAATGCCCAGGTTTCATGGTTTGAAGTAAATGTATGATAAGCTGTCTTTGCCTTTTCATTGGGATATTAAAAACAAAAAGAAACCCATCGTGTTTACTAGGACTAATATGGCTATAACTCCCATGGTACAATTGTACAATCCTATAAAGTTGTGAAAACATGTTCAAAGACCTAAAGAAAGTTTAAAAGGGGGTTGTTTAAAAACACTATTGTACAACTAGGGTGTAGAGGTTCCCTTTATCCCGTTGACACTAATTTTAGGTTTAGTCTATTGATGTGAAGAAAAATAGATAAAAAATATTTAATCTACTCATTCATCTTATGAAGAAAACTGAAAAAACTTTAATTCACTCACAATTCCAAAAATTAAATATTGAAATTTTTCATTAAAAAATAAAATTATTTTTTATTAATAAAAATGTTGAAAAATAAATTAACTAATTTTATATCATAATTATGATGAGAAAAAATGTAAAATTATTGAATTTTTAAGGATTTCTTTTTAATATGGTTATTCATCTAAAGTAGCGAGGTGCTCTAGAGCCTAGTCCATGAATAAGGCTTATCAAGCATTTAAGTGATTGGATGGTAAGGTTTAATAAAGTAGATAAATGAATGAGGGTGTAATATTTCATGGTATTGGGTAGTATCCCTAATGAGTAAATCCACTCGACTAGAATGTTGTAAATGTACTGGAGCGTTATAAAGAAACCTGCATATATACAACATTAAAAGAAACCTGCATATATATGAAGGATATTATACATCAATTTGGTGTTTCGCTAGGGCGTCGTCATGATCAATAACACTAATTTGGTGTTAATTGTTGAGCTGTGACACTAGTGTATAATCTTTCTTGATTATAATAGCTAAATTAGTGTCAATAGCTTAGCTATGACACATGAAGGGTCTACAATTTACTAAATTCTAACACTGGGTCTCTGAATCCATCTACAGTGTTAGAATTTAGTAAAATGTACAAATTCATTGTCAAATTTGTAATTTTTTTCCCTTGCCGGAGTGGAATAACTAAAAATGACCAAATAAATGACCAATTGTAATCTGGTCATTTGTAGTCTAGATATTCTGTGATCAAATTTGGTCATTTATCTTGGTCATTTTTAGTTGGTTTTTATCCCGTGACCAAAAGTGGTCATTTATCTTGGTCGTTTTTAGTTAACTCACTTAGAATTATCAATTTTGGTCATTTATCCCTTTAAAAAAACTGTGGTGACCAAAAGTTTTGGTCTTGTGGTCACTAATCTCTCATTTTCCACTAGTGACAAGACTATCCCAACTTACAGTACCATGTCGAAGCTCGACCTCCGCATACCAATTCTTTGCTATAGGTTCCAGAGTGTGCACAAACCTATGTACCCATTCTTCATGAGGTACATGCTTCCATGCTTCGTAGCATTGCTCCAAATGTTCTTGAGGGCTAGTCTTACCATTAAACCTGCTTCGCACCTCCTGAGGTTGATCCATGAATATCAGGCGAAGAAACTTTTGACAAGCTCCCCAACTAGGGATATACCTTTTATGACCATTCCACCATCTGGCAGCTGTGGCTCTAAATACCGAATCTAGAGTCTCCATTTTCTGTGAATCTGGTACTTGTTTTAAGAATTGTACAATAAACTCTTCTGGGTCTGTCAAGCCATCAAAAATAGGTAAGACTCTTGTCTGTGAGCCAAGCCATCTGAGAGACTTGGTAATTCTTGCACATCGATGTCCATGTAGTTCATAAAGTCTATCCTGCCAATTCTCTAAGCCTTCGTCTGAATTAGTCATGTAAGAACTGTCACACTGCCAATCCATTATATCTTCAGTAGTAGGGTTGACATAGTCTTCTTCTTTAGCTGTGATATTGTAAATATGATCCAAAACATCCTGATCTTCATCTCTAACTGGCTTTATGTACCTTTCTCCTTGAGAAGGCTCCAAGGGTACTATGACTCTCAAACATTTTCCTTAAAATTCATCTGCCTGCTCTTAAGGTTGATTACTGCAGGATTCTCTATTTCCCATTCGATTCCTAGCAAGGCTGGATAGGGGTTTCTATCATCAATTATTTCAATGACTTCAAAATCAACTAAGGTACTGACTCCATCAATGTCTACTGGGACACTAGGGAATCTTCCTAGGGGCACAATCTTCTACTGATTGGCTAATCTCAACTGTAGAGGGGACCATTCAAGGGTAGGTTTTCCCATTTGTTCCCATGTCTGCTTAGTTAGGACATTTACTTCTGATCCTAGGTCTAAAATGACATCAGTCATGTCATACTCTCCTATCTGAGCATGCAATCTCATTTCTCTTCCAGTTCTTCTGACTCTATTAACATTTTTTTTCTTTCCTAGAACTTCCCTGAGGTTCGCAAGAAGCAATAAATTTTCGCAACTCATTAAAAGCATTCTGATTTCTTAAGAGCTTCATACAACTCTGTAAAAATGATGACAGTGTACTTACTTTATCCATCGAAGCTTCTTGAGACTGTAACTGCTGTTGATGCTGTTGTGCAAGTACTACTGATGTGCTTGGATCAGCAAATTCTTTTTTGGCTTCCATAAATGTCTCTTTTTTTCTTTCAACATCAAATGCTAGGATTTTCTCTGGGGTCTTACGAACCCAAGCCTCGTCAGGCTGTTTTTCCTTATTCTGCACTTCCATCGTAGCTCCACTCCTTGTAACAACGTTAATGGCTGGGACAGGTCTTTGTTCTACAACAATCATCTGAATATTCTGAGTAGGAGCACTATTTCTTTCTTATATCTTGGCTATCAGCTGTGGGCATTGCTCAATCACATGATCGACTGCTCTACAATATCTACATGTCGTAGTTGGGTTCTGACAATCTCTAGCTAGATGTCCTGCTTGATTATAGTTATAGCACATAACCTAGCCTCTACCTCTTCCAAGAATACCACCACGACCACGACCTCCAAAAGCACCTTGACCTGATGTACTACCACAGTAACCATATCCATCATTACCTTGTGCATAATTTTGTACCCTATAAGCATCATAGGTTTGCTCTCTCATGAGGTCAAAGCTATGACATTCATCTTCATTGTGTCCAACTGACTTACAAAACTTATAATAGGGGTTCTTAGGTACTTGCACATATCTCTGCAGCAGATGCTGTCTTCATGTCGATGCTAGCCAGTTGTCCTACAGATCTCACAATATAGAACACTAGGGTTGAATGGATTTGGCGCACCAGTATTCAGGTAATTTCTTAACGCAGGACACTGTTCCTTCTCATGACCTTCTGTCCTACATCGTGTACACCAAAACTCCTCTCAAATGGATTTCCCTTTTTTCATGTCATGAAGCTCCAGAGCCATTTCTGCCAACTGCGCTTGTATTTGGGCTATGCTAGAATTATCTTTGACGGGAGCTGTTTCCAGTCTCATAGAAATTTCCAAAGCTTCTTGTTGATCAACAACCTTCTATTGCATGAGTGGAGTCCTGATATGTGGTAACAAAGCTGCAATGAACCATTCTTTATGTTGCGCTAGTCCAATAGTGAAACTGACTTGATCTAGCAGAACTTTGAACCCCTGATCAAAGTCCCAAACTTATTCACCTCGCCTCTGTTGAATCTCTTTCAGTTCAGTTATACATTGTGATGCTGATTTAGGCTTCTTGAACTCTTTGATCATTGTTGTCTTAATATCAGCTAAGGCATGGTTCTGAGTACTAGAAAACTTCATGAACCAGGTGAAAGCTCGGTCTCTAAAAGAAGTGACCAGTTGCGCTCTTCTGATATCTTGATCCATAATGTTCTTAGTAGTCCACACAGCTTCGCATAAGAACCAGAACTATTTTGAATCCTCTGATCTAGTTCGTTTGAAGACTAGGAGCTTAATGTCATCATTCATATGGTCCATAGTGGATCTAGGGGGGGAGGGAGGGGAAGGAGGAGGGGAACTTACTGGGGTAGACTGACTTGCGACAGGAATACTCGGGCTAGGGTTAATTTCAAACTGCGATGGGTTCTCAGGGGTAAAAGATTTGCGCTGTGGAGTTATAGGAGGGTTTCTAACAAAAGAGGTTTCTTGAGATTCAATTCTTCTAGACTTAATGGGGTATACTCGGTATTCTGACCTAGGGTATAGGATCCAAAATTTCTCTTGTATCTTTTACCGCTTCGTAGCAACCCACTTTGCTCGTCGAAGTCACTTTCGCTTCCAAACATATGTTAGTAGTAACGATTCTAGCAATCTGATTCTATAAGCAATATGCCTTTTTCAGCCAAGAGCATTTTAATTTTCAAACTAAATGAATTCAAGTACTTACCCCTTGGTCCTTTGAAAAACTGTCTTTTAGCTTCGCTAAAAGAGGTACTTGTGTCGATGGCAAACTTTGTCACAAATGATTCAAGGGTTCGCGTTGTCCAAAAATCAACAGCTCGTGAGATTGCGTTGTTCACTCTCTTCAATATGTTAATTCTTATGGGGGTCCAATCCGAAAACTGATCTTCCTTGAAGTTTGTCTTTTTCTCTGTCAACTTGGATAACCACTGGTGCAATTCTATGTGGATACTACCAAAGAAAATTTCATAAACATCCTAAAAAATGCACCTTTGCAAGAAGTCATCTGAGCTACGATGAGGATCCTTATTTTCTTGCTCAGCGAATTTCAAATAGGTCTCTTCAATCCAGTCACTGATTTCTTTTACTGAGGGTCTCCAAAACATAGCCCTCCAGGTACGACGTAAATCCCTCTTGAGTAGATATTGAGTTCAACTGGAAACGGAACCAAATTTTTGGGCTTAGGGCAGACCTAGATTTATTCCATTAACTTCGCACCAAAAAAAAGACCCACAGTGTTGGCCCTTTCGGCAACAATCTGCGAACAGGTTGCAATCTCACCCGAAACAGCTATGGGGTGCCGCAGAATCAAGTTTTTGCAAGCAGAAGAGGGATATTACTATACCTTTATCCTTAATAGCAAATACCTATACAAAATAGGGCTTCGACATGCACTTATATAGCTTCGCAGTTAGATAAACAAATAGTTTCTTGCTTAACCCTTAACTCGGAATTCACAGCGAAGTTGATATTTAGCAGTTATCTTACTTTATCATTTATCTACTTATCAATGCATAAAATAACATAACATAAATAGCACAAAAGAACCACAACACAATATTTAACGTGGTTCATCCCCAGTGTAGGGGCTACATCCACAGAACTGTGCTTTTATTCAACTTTTCACAAAACAACAGTTCTGATCTGCGCACTCAGCTGAAGATCTGTCCTTCAAATCTAACTACGCACTCAGCTGCAGTTCCTTTCTTACAAACTCTAAGCTGCACACTTAGCTGCAGTTCCTTTCTTACAAAAACCCTCTGTGCACAAAGCTGCAAAGGTCGTCCACGCACACAGCTAGGACATGACCTTAAAACCGAAAATAGATCACTTCTTCGCATCATATGATCCTCATTTCATTAGATAATCTTGACATCTTTACATGAGTGCCTATTTATACAAGTGCGCTATTACAAGATCATGGGCTTATACCCGAAAATTATGGACATTTACAAAAAGAGGGCCTTTGACTCAACCCCGACACCCCTGAGACTATTTTGAGTCACAAATCCGCTTACAAGCTTCCACAAAAACCGCGGAGTTACCAAAATTAAGGACTGTTAAGGTGCGCGCCCCAACACTCCATGGATTGCATGTTCATCATCATTAACAACTTGCCAAATAGAGGAATCATCAAAATGACATATTTGAATATTACCTCAACCTAGAGTGCATGCCACAAAATGTCCATATGAGGACAAAATAATGATGCAAAAATGGAAAGGGAATTGGATTCTTGCCTTTATTTCCTTTAAATATGTATTATTTTAAATAATATGAATCCTTCAAACATTCCTTATTCTTTGAGCGCACACACTCTTAAGATAAAAAATTTAAGTTCATATTCACCTGAAACTTGATTAATTAATAGTTGAGAATCCCACATCATTATAAAATGTTGTATCCTCGTATCTTGATATTTTTATAATCCTAAGATCAATCCCTCAAACTTCATTGTGTTGTTAGTGCATTCAAATTGCAACCTAACTAGGAATACCATTATCTCCTCTACAAGGGATAAAAGGATGATCCCTAATCCAAATCATGTCAAAGAAATTGCTACATCAAAATATATTTCTTGAAAACCTATAGAAGGATGTTCCTTGGAAGTCATGGAATCCTTCAAATATTCCTTAGAATCTAGTACTATATAAGTCCCCAATCCATAATCTAAGCTTGATATGAAGTTTAGTTGTTGATTTTATGGCTATATGTGTATCTAAATATTATCTTCTCTTCAAATCATCATCGTAACTTTTCTATAAAGTACCATAATGTGAAATGAATAAAATTTGTTTACTGAAGAAATACCCAATATAGGTAAGATAAATAACCCATAGAACAAGAATATAATATAATATGATACGATATAAGATATGATGATATCTACATTTGCAATTTTTTGATTTTATATAATCCTGTGATATATATATCCCAATAATTCAATTAATGTAAACTCTATCCCCATTAATTTATGTTAGGATATTTAGACACTTAGGAGTTAGTTAAGATCAACTTGTGTAATATATATGTTAGGTAAAAGTGTATTTCTTTAGTATGCATTAGCATGCATTTGTAAATATTCTAATCCGATGGTCATGATATGTTCTAGACATAGAGTGATCCAACGGTTCAACTTCCCTTAGATCATACCTACCATTGATCTGTGGCTTAACACCTAATTGGTCTATGATCTCTATTTAAAGAGCATAGAGGGTCCTTGGTTAGTTGATCGATTATGAGAAGCTCATGTAACTTTCTTTCTTTTGCATAATAAATTGCTCCAAGTAGCTATTTGGATGGGGCTGTGGACTGTTTCCCTCTCGAGGGTTTTAACCACGTGACAAAAATCTGTGTGTTGATCTATGATCTATTGTGTGAAGTAGTTGCTCAAGGTGTTTGGTCTTTTGGGAGTACCCTGTGTACCCGAACATAGTATCAGAGCGTTTATGAAGAGCTGCTTTCGGTTTTGATCAAGATCTGGAACTGGTGTTGCTGGAACTTTGAAAGGGTTTTTGGTTCTAGATTTTATATGTATTTGTGGCCTATGGGAGTTGTTCCATTGTGTTCAGAGTGTCGTTTCCATTGGAAAAGAGTTTTTGTTTCATCAAAAACTGTTTCTGTTTGTTCCAGAAACACCCATTTCGACAAATCTGAAGGTATAATGTTACAGTGATGGCTTTGTTTTGTTTTTTTCAAAAATATCTCATTTTTTATCATTTTTATTATTAGATCTCTACTATTTTGGTCTCAGACTGTTGCCTTCCCTGACTGTGTATGCTCTTTGTCATGCACCTTGTGTGATCACGACGAATAAAAAACAATGAGGGAAATTTTTCTTTTCTTGTCTTCTCAGCTATGTATGCTCTTTGTTGTGCACCTTGTGTTGTCACGGAAAATAAAAAACAACAAGAAAACTTGAAAATGTAGACTTTTCGGGTAAGCTAACCAAGATCTAACCCAATTGTGTGGAAAAAGGTTTTTGTTTTCGTTTTTCGTTTTTATTTGTGATCTGCAGGAAAAAAGGAAAGCACAGAGAATGAGAGAGAAGAGTAGGAAAAAGAAAAGCCCCCTTCCTCTTTCCATTCTTTTATGTACCTTTCAAACTTAGCTCACTTGGTCTAAAGTTGTTTTATTCCTTAATAAGTCTTGAGTTCAAGTCTTCTTAAGCTACTTTTTAGTGCATGCAATTTCTATTTTCAAGTTAATTTATTGTAAAAATGCATCTCACATAAATAAAATAAAATAAAAAGTGAGTCACTTAGGTCTTTTAATTTATTGCTGCACTATTTAAAAGTAACATTATTGTAAAAGTGAACATCACTTATTCTACAAAACTGATTCACTTAAAAGCAAATTTATTGTAAAGTGATTGTCAAAGGTTGATCTTGGGAAGAGGGGGCTCTTTTTTTTAGTTGGTCAAGTTGATAACTAGCACGTCACTATTGGGAACATCTTCAACATTTTCTTTGATCAAGCATAAATTCATCATCCAGAATCAGTTTTCAGTGCCGTTTTTTTAAAACCGCATATTTTTTCAAGCTCTTTGCATCTAGATAGTTAGTTTATGTTCTCTCAGCTGTTATTTTATACTATGGTCAGCCCTTGTGATATTATACTTACAAGTTCTGACTATTTATCATGGAAATCTCATATGGAGGATGTTCTATGAAGTAGGGGACCTTTCAGGATAACCTTAGGGAAAGAAACAGAACCCACTGATGATGATAAGAAACTTAAATGGGCAAATAAATGTCATGAATCTTGTGGATTGATTGGGATTTCAATCTCTATTGATTTGCAATTCCACATATCTGAAATTGATGAACCTGATATATCTTGGGAAAAGTTGGAATTTGTGTTTGGTAAAAACAATGAAATTTAGGGTCATCAACTCGAGAATGAGTTGATTTCCTTGAATCCAAATGATTTTTCATGCATTCAAGACTATTTATCTAAGTATAAAACTCCTACACTCTTATGTGCAGAATGCAAGATTAAGAAAGAAGACAAACAATGTATTTATCATATTCTTTCCAAACTTGGACCTGCATATTCTATTTTTGTATCTACATTCTACTCCATTAAAGAATCATTGACTGCAGCTAGCTATCAAGAGCCTAGTCTTGAATCCTTTTGTGATTCCTTAATTAGAGAGCAAGATAAGCTTATTCATCTTGGAATAATTAACAATGCAGATACATCTGGAAATCCTTATTGTCCCAACAGAAAGAAAAGTCCAAGCATCCCAAGAAACATAATTTTCTCAATAATAAGCCAAACAACAAGTGTCCCAAACCCTCTCATTCAACTCCTTCTTTAAAAAATGACAAAGGATCCAATCCAAAAGGAAAGAAGACTGAGCATGATTGCAATTTTTGTAGGAAAGATAATCATGATGAATCTAAGTGTTTCAAGAAGATGGCAGCCTTGGAAGCAGCAATGAAGAAGCACCACATCAGCCTAGATTCGTCTTCAAAATCTAACTCTCATGAACATGCACTTTGTGCTTTTGGTTACTCTTATATTGCATCTTGTTCTTCTACTTCAAATGAATGGCTCATTGATTCTCGAGCATCTTATCATATGGCTAAGGATCAAGCCATCTTTTCTAACCACTTATACTATGAAACGAGAACTTGACACAGTTCTCGTTTTTCTCTCTCTTAATTTTAGTAGCTATTTTTACCCCCGTTTCAAAAATGGTTGATGCCAGTATCACACATTTTCATTTTCAGACATTT
>LPNX010519422.1:329758-346713 GCA_001517045.1 Pseudotsuga menziesii
CTGCCAAAATCGCTGCCATGAATAATTGGACGCCTCCTAAGACACTTAAGAGCCTTCGTGATTTTTTGGGGTTGACTGGCTACTACCGCAAGTTTGTCAAGGATTATGGGAATATTGCAGCTCCATTAACTACTCTGTTGAAAAATGATGCTTTTACATGGACACATGTTACTGAGTGTGCATTTGACAAGCTGAAACAAGCTATGTGTACTACACCTGTTCTAGCTATGCCCGATTTTTCCAAGCCCTTCACTATTGAGAGTGATGCTTGTGGCCAGGGACTTGGTGCTGTTCTCCTTCAAGATGAACACCCCATTACGTTCACTAGCAAAGCCCTTTCCGGTAAGAATTTAGCTACCTCTACATATGAGAAGGAAATGATGGCTATTTTGCATGCAGTACAAAAGTGGCGACCCTACCTCTTAGGGAATCATTTCTGCATCAAGATTGATCACCAGAGTCTGAAATATTTCCTAGAATAGGTGTATCCTCCCCAACACAAAAGAAATGGGTTAGCAAACTCATGGGTTATGACTATGAGATCACTTATAAGAAGGGTAAGGACAATATTGTGGTGGATGCCCTTTCTCACACATTTGATGACCAAGGTTCTCTTTCCTCTATTTCTATGCCTGTTCCAAATTGGTTGCAATCGGTTCAACAGGGTTATGTCAATGACTCTTCATTATCTCACATCATCCAATGCTTGGACAACAACCCTTCTACTGTCCCACATTACTCTTGGGATGGTGCTTCACTGAGATACAAGGGTCGTCTGGTGCTTCCCCAGAACACAGCTCTTCAACAAGCTATCTTCTATGAACTCCATGCTTCTCCGTCAGCTGGGCACTCTAGTTTTCTCAAAACATATGAATGGGCACGGCGCAACTTCTTTTGGCAGGGCATGAAAAGGACAATTCAACAGATGGTGGCTGAATGAGATACCTGCCAACGCAATAAGGGTGAAACAACACCCCTTCCGGGATTGCTCGAGCCCTTTCCCATACCTACCCGGATATGGACAGATATTTCTATGGATTTCATTGAAGGGCTCCCTAAATATGGAGGGAAAACTGTGATTTTGGTTTTAGTTGATCGCCTCTCCAAATATAGTCATTTTTGTGCTCTCAGCCATCCCTATATAGCCTCTTTCGTTGCTCAAATTTTCCTGGACCAGATCTTTCATCTTCATGGAATGCCTTCTTCCATTGTCTCGGATCGTGATGCGACTTTCACCAGTCATTTTTGGATAGAACTCTTTCACCACACTGGCACCAAACTGAAGATGAGTTTAGGTTATCACCCCCAAACGGATGGCCAGACTGAAATTATCAATAAATGCTTGGAAACTTATCTTTGTTGCTTCTCCTCTAAGCAACAACATCAGTGGGAAAAGTGGCTCCCTCTTGCTGAATGGTGGTACAATACCTCTTACCACACTGCCTCTAAAATGACTCCATATGAAGCAGTTTATGGGCAGGCACCGCCAGTTTTTCTTCCTTACACCCCCAGCAGTTCTCCAGTTTAGGCAGTTGACGTGGTCCTTTGAAACCGCGATGAGGTTCTTCGCATTTTGCACGAAAACCTTCACATGGAAAGAAATCGCATGAAGCAACAAGCTGATCAGCACCGTTCTGAGCGCACTTTTGAAGCCGGTGATATGGTTTTTCTTCGTCTCCAGCCTTACAATAAATCCTCACTAAAACTCAAAGGGCATCATAAGCTCGCTCCAAAGTTTTATGGGCCATATAGGATTCTTCAGAAGATTGGGTCTGTTGCTTATAAATTGGAACTTCCACCTTCTTCCCGCATTCATCCAGTATTTCATGTCTCTTGTCTGAAGAAAGTTCTTGGCACCAACATCAAAGGCCAAACTATTTTACCAGAATTGGATAATGAAGGATCCATCTTTTTGGAGCCGGAGGCTATCCTCAATAAGTGCACTCGTCAGCTTCGTTCTCACTCTATCATAGAGGTCTTAATTCAATGGCATGGAATGCAACCCGAGAATGCTACGTGCGAACCACTCCTTCAGATTCAGCGACAATTTCCACATCTCAAGCTTTGAGGACAAAGATTTTTCTAAGGGGGAGGGGATGTTAGGAACCCATGTATTTACCGTGTTAGTATATTGTTGTTGGACGCATATGCTTTGTAAGTCGTCCCATAGTAATTGTTGATCCATAGTTTGTGTTATTGTTGTTGGGCGCATATGCTTTGTAAGCCGCCTATAGTATTTGTTGATCCATAGTTTATATTGGCCCATGGTTTTGACCCATAGTATTGGCACCTATTTTTAGTATATAAGTGTGTGTTGAGGCCAAGGAAGTCATGGTGAAGTTATTTTGTATTGAGCTTTCTCAAAGGAGGTTGCCCCCTCGAAGTGGCCTGCAATTAATATCAAAGTGATTTTGAGTTCTGCTGCTATATCGTGTATTTTGATTACTTGTTTGCTGCAGGGTCCTCACAACTGCCGTAGTGTCAGCGATTCAAACCACTAACATTGTGATGCTTAAGCATCAAAGGTTGGGAAAACTAACCACTAAAACATTGGAACCTCAAACCACTAATGCATAGGAACTTCAAACCACAAGACTCTTCATAATGTCGGTGACATAAAGGACAATCCCACTGAAACATCAGCGTCGTAGAAGACTAGACCTCCAACCGCTATTAAAAACTGTTCTGATGGCAGTCAAAAGATTTAGCAATAAAACAAAAAAGAGGTAAAGGCCACGGTTTGGAGCTTTCGCTTTAACCACTGAAAGGGTTTTACCCGATATTTATCTTCCAGCTTTCGATGGTTAGTGTATATGTTGCACCCCTTTCTAATCTGCCAAAAACGACCCTTTTTGGTGGCTAATGAGATGTTCTGAGCCTCGCCTAAGCCACTGAATGTACCTTTCCCGGTGCTACTTGCCACTCACTTTCGGTGGATTAACCCCTTTTTATCTCTCTTTCTATTCTACCGAAAGCGCCCCTTTTCAGTGGCTAATGAGTTTCTATAGTCTCGCCTAAACCACCGAAAGTGTTACTTTGACTCTGCTTGCTTAGACCACTTTCGGTGGTTTTCCTTTGGCCCGTGTTCAACTATTTAGCCGCTGAAACATAGATTTTTGATGGCTAATGAGCTATGATAGTCCTCGCCTAAGCCACCGAAATCTACAACTTGTGAAATTTTCATCGAAATAAAAAACAAAAGATTTCAAACTGTTAGTGATATTCATATCCTTCATTGCATGAGTTAAATTCTTCATACTATCAAAATAAATTATTTTGAGAGATAACACAAGGAATCCAACAACAGCACACTGTTCCATATAGACCACAACAAAATGATGTAGTTGAATGGAAGAACTGCACTTTAAAAGAAATGGCTAATTGTATGATCCAATCTAAGGGACTAAGTCTTTAATATTGGGTTGGGCCATAAATTGTGCAAATTACATAATTAATCACACACCCACTAAAGTTTTACAAGGTATAACACCAAAAGAAGCATGGAGTAAAATTAAACCAGATGTAAGTCACTTTCGTGTGTTTGGTTGTGAAACATGGGCTCACATTCCGAATGAAAAACATAAAGCATTGCAGCCTAAAAGTGAAAAGTGCATATTTCTTGGATATTCAGAATATGTAAAAGGTTATGTACTTATCCTGCCACATTCTCATGATAGAATCATTAGAAGAGATGTTAAATTTGATGAAAATCTATTAGCCTGCGAGCCTAACTTGACGGGTGTGCCATCTTTGGCCCACGAGCCCGATTCGACGATTGCGCCTTCTTCTTCTTCTTCCAACTTCTGTGAAAAGTTTCCAACTCCAGTTTCTGATGATGACAGTGAGGATGAAAATCCACCTCCTCCTGCTCATGTTCCTCTAATTGCACCAGCACCAATGCTTCCTCAATGGGTCCATTCAAAATTTGAAGTAGCTGATGATCTTGCCGGTAATCCTAGAGATCAATGTCGGACACATTCTTAGTTTCAATGAGCCTCTTCTCTTTTGGCTCAAGTTTCCAAGAATCATGATCCAGAAAATTTTTGCAGAAGCTTCAGGAAATCCATATTGGGATGCAACTATGGATGAAGAATATCATTCCTTAATGGCGAATGATACTTGGGATCTTGTTCCTCTTCCAAAAGGAAGAAAACTTGTTAGATGTAAATGGGTCTACAGAATTAAGTATGCATCAGATGGAAGTTTTGAAAGACTTAAGGAAAGGTTAGTTGCCAAATGTTTTTCCCAAGTTGAAGGGATTGGGCACAATGAAACCTTTGCTCCTGTCGCAAAAATGAATTCCATCCACCTTGTTCTTTCCCTTGTAGCCCTACATAACTGGGAAGTCCATCAAATGGATGTCAAGTCTACCTTTTTACATGGTGATTTACAGGAGGAAATTTACATGGAACAAACTCCTAGATATGTTCAGGATAACTCTAGCCTTATCTGTCTCCTTAAGAAATCCTTATATGTCCTTAAGCAAGCTCTTAGAGCTTGGTATGCCAAAATGGATAGCTTTCTCCTTAAAACTAGTTTTTCTAGATGCCATTCTGACCCCAATGTCTATACCAAGAAAGTAGGAAACCATCTCATCATACTTTTTCTTTATGTTGTTGATCTTATCCTTACTGGTAGTGACCCTAAACTTATAACCCATGTGAAATCCAGTCTTAAGCAAAATTTTGAAATGTCAGACTTAGGACATTTGAATTATTTTCTTGGTCTCCAAGTCTTGCAAACCAAAGAAGGAATCTTTCTTTCCCAGTCTAACTATGCTTGTGACCTTCTTTGTCGCTTCCACATGGAAGATTGTAAACTAGCTCCTCATGAAATTCATGGTCATGTTTCCCGTTATATGCAAACTCCTCATGAAATTCATTGGAAAGCAGCAAAAAGAATACTTTGATATATTCGAGGTACAATTCAGTTTGGGATTCATTATAGTACAGGGGGGAAACCTTTGTTGTTTGGTTTCATTGATTCAGATCGGGTCGACGATCCTGATTATTGAAAGTTATTGTAGGTTATGTTTTCAGTCTGGGATTTAGACCTCTCACTTGGGCTTGTAAGAAACAACAAGCTATTGCTCTTTCTTTAGTAGAAGCAGAATATTGAGCCACAGTTAATGCTAGTCAAGAATCTTTATGGCTTTGACAGATCCTTTAAGATTTTGGATTCGAGCAGCAGCAGCCTACTCCACTTTGGTGTGACAATCAAGATGCCATCAAGCTTTGCAAATATCCAATTCTACATCAGCATAGCAAACACATTGAGCTACACATGCACTTCATTAGAAATCTTGTTCATGATAGTGTTATTGAAGTTCTCTATTTCCCTATAGATGATCAAGTTGTAGACATATTCACCAAGTCTCTTACACAAGTGAAGTTTTCTAAACTTTGGTATATGTTAGGAGTTCAGGAATGTGTCCTTAAGGGGGGATAGGCTCTAATGCCTCCTTCCTTCTCCTAATAGTGTCACTTTTGTAAATCCTTCAATCCTATCCCAAGTTGTTCTTAAGGGGGGATGTTAGGATATTTAGACACTTAGGAGTTAGTTAAGATCAACTTGTGTAATATATCCATTAGGTAAAAGTGTGTTTCTTTAGTATGCATTTGAAAATATTCTAATTTGACAGTCACGATATGTTCTAGACATAGAGTGATCCAACGGTTCAACTTCTCTTAGATCATACCTACCATTGATCCTTGGCTTAACACCCGATTGGTCTATGATCTCTATTTAAAGAGCATAGAGGGTCCTTGGCTAGTTGGTCGATTATGAGAAGCTCATGTAACTTTCTTTCTTTTGCATAATAAATTGCTCCAAGTAGCTATTTGGATGGGGCCGTGGACTGTTTCCCTCTCAAGGGTTTTAACCACGTGACAAACATCGGTGTGTTGATCTATGATCTATTTGTGTGAAACGGTTGCTCAAGGTGTTCAGTCTTTTGGGAGTACCCTATGTACCCAAATAATTTAATTAGTTTAAAATTTCAGCTTGCCAAAGTTGGGTAATTATAAGTTTAAAATTGGAAAAATAATTAAAATAAAATTAATTAACATCTTTTACAATTATAAGGAAATATATGCAATTATTTAATGTAAATTGGAGTAAGGTTGGAAATGATAGGGTTTCGCAACCACGACATAAGCACTTTCCAAGAAGATTCACATCAACAGGAGGCGACATGAGTCTTTGACATTTAGCAGTGAGGAGAACACATGGAGTACCACATGGTCAACAACGTGTATTTCTCGGTGGATCCACTAGACCGTCAATAAATTTTCCAATCTCCAGTAGATCTACCTTTGTCAAAACCTATTTTCCCAATGAAGACACCTAGGTCACAAATGTCAAAAGGAGTGACAGCTGAGACCGGTTGGTCCGGTCAAATGATGGGGATGGAGGGAATGGATTACGATTTTCCAAAAAATGCTATAGAAAGAGCATATTCACCATCACTTTGGGTAAGATCTATGGAACCAGAATCGGGTGGAATTTCATTTTCACTTTTCAAACCACTGCAACAAACTAGCATAGGGTTTTTGCCAATAGAGGATGATGCCCTAATAATAAAGGTAGGTTTTCATGAGGAGACATGGAATGAACCATATTTAGGTATTGAGTTGGATCCGATTGATTTTGGATGGTTGTATTCGAAAGTGTTAGGTCATACCTCGCTTCCCAAGGAAAACCTTGAAAATTTCAGTGCTCAAAATCTGGAGTGCTATGATTGCCTTATGTATGAAAACATTGGATCAGAAGGGTACAAACAATTTGACTAAGGAGGATTTAAAGACAAAATCTGTTGACCCTATACAAAACTGTTTCTCATGAGAGGGAGACACATAGATACAGAAGAGGAGAAAGTTCTTAAAAACACAAAAGAACCATAAAATATGATATGTGGTCAAAATGTGTGTGTAGCACAATCATTGGAGATGGAATAAATGGTTGTGGTAGGGAGAGACAAAGTAAAATACACTAGCAAGGAGGATTTGGAAAATTGGGTAACTACAAATTGGACAGGGCTCTTGGCATATAAACAAAAAAAATGATCCTTTAGAGAAGATGGTTTATTTTCAAGTTAAAGAGCAAGGAGTATGTCGGTCGAATCGTTCAAAAGCATTGGATTCTGGGAAGTATTCCCATACTGTTCAAAGTTGGACACCTATGTTTGATGTGGACACAAAAACAAATTGATGTGCTTCTGGTTTGGGTAAAAATTCCCGAGATACCATGGGAGGTCTGGAACTCGGACTCTTTCAGATATATTGGAAATGCATTAGGATAATTCATTGATGCGGATATGACATTCACCTAGACCGAAACAATGTCAGTTGCAAGAATTTTAGTTTCTTTTAATATCATATCAGGGATTAGGAGGAATTGAATTTTATTTGGGTCCAGGAGAAGCACAGGAAGAAACTAGACTACGAAGGAGTGGCTTTAAGATGCTATAGATGCCACAACTATGGGCACAAGGAAAAACATTTCCAACTTTATTTCAGCAAGGCACCTTACAAATTGAGAAAAAGAATGGTAAAAAAATCTTGTTTGGATTTGGACGAGGGGCAACAAAAGGAATCCTGGGTGGGGGAAAGATCAGAGATGGCCATGATGTAAACACATTGGAGAACCTTTCTAGTGAGGATGGAATGACTTAACCACAATCCCATCATAAAGCGCTTCACCCTCGAATAGAACTTGAGGTGGACCATAAACCAATTATGGAGGAGGGTATTGGGACATAACAAGATTTTCATGCAAAAGATTCAAAATTTTTTCTTCTTCTGGGTAAGAAAAAATATCCTCTTTTTCTTATGACTGCTTTGGAAGCATATTTAAATTCTTTAACTTTTGATAATAAATAATTTTCTGCTTCACAGAACCCTAATCTCAATGGCACCCTCCACTCCATCTCCTCCACTCAAAACAAACCTCTCCAAACCTCTGTACATAAAAATTTTGAACTAGAACCACCTTCTTCCTTGGTTCTAACCTTTGGAAGGTTCACCACATCCTCCCTGGAAAATTATCCTATTCATTTACATCTGCGATCGATGGAAACCCCTAACCTATCGGACTCAACTTCACAATGCCAGGGATTGGGAAAAAACATACAGACTGTCATTAAAGGGAAAGGAAGGGGTAGGCCTTCACATCTCTCCACACCACAACAAAAATATTTACAGAACTTAGGGGATGGAAAATAAAAATCCATTGCAAGGGCACTTAGAGGAATGAGATCCTTGGGAAGGATTGCTCATTGAATGTTTTTTCACTAAACAATAGGGGTTTGGCAATTAAACCTAAAAAAATTCCCTCAAGAGGTTTATTAACTTACATCATCCTAACATATTCTTGCTCCAAGAAACCATGGGAATGGAGGAATAGGTCACAATGTTTATGAAAAAAATATTCAGTCATTATGACTTTTCTTCTATTAGTGCAAGAGGGCACTCAGGAGGTCTTTCCATGGGATGGAACCTAGTCATGGTAAGGGTAATTAACACTTGTGGTTTTGATTCAAGGATAGGGGTTGAATTTTACCATGTGGTTTTAAATAGCTCATATACCATTTTAAATATATATGGTATGTACAACGAGAGGGTCTCTTACTATAATAGACTGAGACAAAAGTCTTTTTTCAAAAATGAAAACTTAATTCTGGGTGGAGATTTGAACTTCACCATAAGTAACCATGAAATTTGGGCCCCAAACACGAGAAGAAACCCTCTTGCAGAATACTTTGATATTCTTCTACATGATTATCACCTCATTGATATTCTTCTAGCAAAGATGAATCCCACATTGTCAAATAGGAGAATTGGAGAAGGTAGAGTTGTGAACAGGTTGGATTGCTTCTTGAGAGATGAAAGCCTAGTTGAGCAAAATATAAATATAAGACAATGGGTGGACTCTAGAGGAGAAGCTGATCATTCACCAATATGCATGGAAATTCTTGGAGACTCTAAAAAACCCACCAATCCATTTAAACTATGCATTTCTTGGTTAAAGGAGGAGGAGATCACTAATATTATCAAAGATAATTGGATTCCCTACCAACTAAAAGTAGGAAATCATGTCGGGCCACATTTTGTAAAGAATATTTCCTGGGTAAAAGGGAGAATTAAGGAGTGGGATTTTAAGAAAAAAGAAAAGGATGAGCGGGATTTAAAATTAGTTGAAAAGGAAATTACACATTTCTAGTACTCTAAAGGAGGGGGTTATATCTCCCAAAAAACAAAGTCTCGGTTGGGCCAACTAGAAAATAAAAGGAGAAAACTTACTATGGAACATGAGGAAGTATGGCGCCTGAAGAGCAAAGCGATTTGGCTGGAAAACGGTGATGATAACATGAAAATTTTTCAATATTATGAAAAAGGGAGGAAATGTCAAAAAATCATTTGTGAACTAAAAAATTAAAACAATGAGTCCACTACTGCATTCGAGGGGCTCACAACATTTGCCATATCTCATTTTAAATCCCTTTATAAAGATAATAATATAGTAAATTTGGCTAAGATTATATGACTCTCTCATTTGTTTCCTGTGTTCATAACCCCTAAAGATAATCAAGAACTCGTGGAAGAAGTTTTGAAGGATGAGCTCAAGGAAATGCTTAACATTTTTCAAAAATACAAGAGTATTGGACCGGATGGCTCGACTATTGAGTTTTTATTAGCTCATTATGAGGTGATTGGTGCAGATCATCCACAATTGGTAGAAGAATCTCAAAAGGGGGGAATCATGCACCCTCCCATAAATTCTACTTTCATAGCCTTGATCCCAAAAATGAATTAACCCTCTACATTAGATGACTAAAAACCGATCTTGTTGTGCAATATTACATACAAGGTGGTGGAAAATATCATTGCCAAAAGGCTAAAAGGGTACTATCAAAGGTTATATCTCAGGAAAATTTAGGATTCCTGGAAGGGAGGTAGATTCATGAAGCCAATGGTGTTCCTCAGGAAGGCCTTCATTCACAAAAAAAATAGGTACCAAAGGTGCGGTCCTAAATATATATCTTTCAAAATCATTCGATATGGTAAGATGGTTGTATCTAAGAATGGTAATGACACATTTGGGATTTGAATATAATTCATTAAATGGATTATCAATTGCATTATGACTGCCTCCTTCGCTGTATTAATCAATGGCATTGCTTCTTCTTTTTTGGGGATAAAAGCAGGCTTCGGTGGAGATTCCCCCTCTCCCCACTCCTATTTCTACTGGTGGCAGAAGGTCTAAGCATGGCCAATTTTCATGCAAGAATATAGGTCTCTTTCAATTGTATTGGAAGTTCTCACAATCTCAGGCTCAGTCACCTTTTATTTCTAGATGGAATTCTCATCTTCTGTGATGGATAGGTGAGGGACTCTGAAAAACTAGACATCATTATGAACCTCTTTGGAATATCAACTGGTATGGTTATAGATGCACATAAGTGGACTCTTACCTTATTTATTTTATAATAAATTTAGGCTCAAAAGTAGGTTTCTCTCTTCCCCTTTTGAAACCAAATTACTTGAAGATGATCTCAAATATTTGGGTTTCCAATTATATCCCAATGGATAAAAAAATAATGATTGTGGGTGGATACTCGCTAAGTTGGATAAAGTATTAAGAGTCTAGAGCCATCACTAATTATCCAGAGCAAGCATATTGATCCTCATTAAATTTGTTCTTGAAGCAATTTCTGTTTATTGGATGTCTTTGGCATGGATTCCAAAAGGAATATTGGATAAATCTAGGAAATTTTGCTTTAGGTTCTTATTTTCAGGTAGCTCCCACTCCTCATCCATCTCTCCCTGGTTCACTTGAGAAATCCTTTCAAAACCAAAGTATCATGGAGGTTGCATATTAAAACACATCCATTTGTTTGCAAAATCGATAGTGGCAAAATCAGGTTGGAGAATTTTGTCCACATAAAATATTTGGACTAATGTTGTAACACATAAATACATTGCACATGATTCAATCACAAACAGGGTTAGGAATCCATAAAAAACAGAGTGGGAATTTTGGTGATATGGGAAGCCATCCTTCTTTCTCTCCCACTAATTGAACAAAGATTGGTCTAGAAAGTGTGTAATGGTTCTCAGGTTCGCATTGGCTAAAAGCCTTTGTTGGGTTTCCAAAAATGACATATTATTTCCCCACATTTCATACAGGTCTTTCATGCTCACAGATACTATCACCTAAATTAAATTGTGGAACAAAACTCCTCAACTTTACGACATTAGAGGTTGAAACGTGTGGGGGATTTGGGATTACCACACGAGCTGGGTAATCTTTGGAAGGAATATATATTTTCTCTCAGAAGCACTCATGTTAGAATAATTGATGGGTCAGAAAAACTTGTATGGTCCCCTACTTCTCATGGTAGATATACTCTGAAATTGGGCTACAAATTGTTAGTTGTGTCAATGCAGGCCATACATGAGAAATGATGGTGGAGAAGAGTTTGGAAATCACATTGCCCATTAAAATAAAAAATAATTATGTGGTGTGTTTTGGAAAATAAGATCTCAATTTGGGACAAAATGAAAAGGAAAAAAATTGAGGGTCTAGGATTATTAATCTATCATAGTAATCTAGGGACTAAAACAAAGTCTCATAAAAGATTAATAACAATAAGGCATGAAAATGGTGTAATAGTGCTACAAAATGAGTAGCCGCTCTGTATAATCAATAAAGAATGAGTAATACAATACAATGATCATGTTGCAAGCATGAATGACAAAGCAATTCAAATTCCAAAGGAGGTCATTCGAATTGAATGAGTGAGTCTAGCTTAACTGAATGTAAGCCATAGTTAACACTCAAGTTAACCACTCATAAAAACCCTAATTGATTCAACTAAGCCCTAACTGAAGTCGAAGTGCAATAAATGACTGAGTCTAACTGAAAGTAGCTCAGACACATGTCACTGCAAGCCAATCAACAAGTGGTAGCACATCAATGACTCTAATGAACCGCGATGAGGTTAACTAAAGTATAAATAACCATCAGAAGTGGTTGGAGGTGCCTCTATTGATTCCAGTTCATTAAATAATCAATAAATAATCAATTTAATGAAGGGATGCTCCTTCACTACTATGTTTAACTGATTGTAACCATCAGTTAGCAATAAAGTGCATTGATGACACTGAGATCACCCTTGGAGTGCTCCAGTTAGCCTCCCTGAATGTAGGAGAAGGCTATGTTAGCCTCCTTGACTAAAGGTAGGCATGGGTGTGCTCATGATGATGCCATCTAGTGCTCCTCTGATGTCAATTAATTCAATAAAACTTAGGATAGTGGTTTAACTAGGACAAATTGACCAAGATGAGTGTGTATGGTGGTAAATGTATCCAAAACCCCCCCTTAAGCTATACTCAGGAGGAGTATAAAACATAAAGTGCATAAGAATGCTAGGGCCCTGAAAACTAAGGCCATAGGTCACCCTATACAATAAATTAGCTACTTAATATAACCAAGGAAACGGGGAAAACCTCATGGGAAAAATACCCCCCCTTAAACTAAGCAGTAAATCAAGAATTGGTTCTTCTATGTAGTAGCATCTTGAGACTGTGCATGTGAACCTCTGAATTTAAACTAAATGAATATGTCTAGAGGAATCTTCCACTTTGGAAGAATAACAATGCACTCAACTGAATCAGAAATATAAACAGCTGCACGGTGAAAACTGGACCCATGTAGAGCAGCTGAAATCATCTGAAGAGAGAGCAAAGTTTCTTGAGGATTTGAAATATGTGTGGAACACTCAAGAAAATTATATGTTGCAGCCTTGAACAGAAAACCATGAGTGGTAAAATCAGCCCCAATTCTTAGGATAAAGTGTCCAAGCGGATGTAGAATGTCTTCCTCTTTACTAGTTCTGTGAGGAGATGAGCATGTGACCAAAGGTAGAGAAGCCCAGGGACTATGGAGAGCGAATGATTGAGCTCCATAATATGATATAGATTCTAAAATATCTAATTAATCACATAATAAAATATCAGAAACCTCATATGAGGAAACTAACACCAAATCCCCATCAACAGTTTTAAAGAGAAAGTGTGGTACTTGATTTTTCACACCGGAATTGGTGAGACCAGCTACAAGCATGAATGAAATCTCTTGGATTTTAAAATATGAACCAAATAATATCAGATAATAAATTAAATCATATCTAAATAGGTTCACAACAGATCCAAAATTGTGAAATCAAATCAAATCCCCAGCAACAGTTTTGTAGGAGACTTGCGGTACTTGTTTCTTCACACTGTTGATGAGAACAGCTACAAGTAGTACTGAAATATTATGAATTTGATATATTAAACCAAGAAATATCATATCATATCTAACTAATATAATGTCATATCCAATAAGGTTAATATCATATTCAAATAAATGGTTAACAAAGACGGTGGATTCACAGCTTTCTTCTTCTTCAAAATTTTGAATTTTGGTGCATGCAATCCTGAAGGAATTTGCTAGAAAATATAGATCATGGGGAGTGAATGGATCACTATGGTAATATGATATTTCTTCCAAAATATCCAAGGTATCACATATTTTCACACCAGCAGCAACATTAGAGGAATAAAAATCAAATTTCTCTTCACTTTCGGAAGCAATTATTGGTAAATTTTGCACAGAATTCAAAGGAAAATCACCGGTGAATGTTTGCATGGAAGTGCAGCAGTGTTTTTATTCAATATCAGAGATTCAAATGTATTTTTCTATTTCATCCATATGAGGATATGAGATATCATATATCTCACAAACTTCCGAAGCATCAGGAGAAGGAGTCACTGCAAGGAGACTTTCTTCAATTTGAATTGACTGTGTAGAAGATTCTGCTTCATCTTCATCTTGAACACCTTCATCAAGGAGAGTAGAGGCCGAGAGTTTTGAGTAAAGAAATCTTGTGGTGCTGGATGTGATCTCCAAAGTGCTATTATGATCCTCATTGTGCTTGCCAAAGGTTCTGTCCAATTTTGTCTAGAGATCCTTTGGGTATTCATTAGAACCAATAAGGTAGTGCAAGCTAGGAGAAAGGGCAAGACATATTGCTCCAAAAGCTCTATCTCCATCATTTATCTAGTCATTCTCATTCTCATAAGACTCTTTTCCAATTCCAATAGACACCTCATAGAGATCTTGTCTCTTTAGAGATGCAATCATCTTCAACTTCCATTCCAAATAACTTGTGAATGGGGTGAGAAGAGGGACTCATGAGTCCATTCAAAGTTGTACCTGTTAAAACCTACAAATCACAACAAAAGGGAAACATAAGGTTGGATATATTGCACATTTTAGGCTTTCAACACACCCAGCATAGTTGATCAAGCAAGCTTGATCAACAATTCCTTTACTTGGGGTATTAAGTGGTAATCCTTGGCTTCTGGTGCAGTGCTAGAATTTTGAGCTTTTGCTCAATTTTTCATGCAAGATCTATCAAAAACCTTGTTTTTGAGAGATATGAGCTTCATCCCACCATGAGCTCTGATACCATGATAATATTTCACAGTAATATAGGAACTAAAACACAGTCTCATAAAATATTAATAACAATAAGGCATGAAAATGGTGTAATAGTGCTACAAAATGAGTAGCCACTTTGTATAATCAATAAAGAATGAGTAATACAATACAATGATCATTCTGCAAGTATGAATGAAAAATCAATTTGAATTCCAAATGAGGTCATTTGAATTTAATGAGTGAGTCTAGCTTAACTGAATGTAAGCCACAGTCAACACTTAAGTTAACCACTGATCAAAACCCTAATTGACTCAACTGAGCCCTAACTGAAGTCAAAGTGCAATAAATGACTGAGTATAACTGAAATTATCTCAGACACATGTCACTACAAGACAACCAACAAGTGGTAGCACATCAATGACTCCAATGAACACCGATGAGGTTAACTGAAGTGTAACTGACCATCAGAAGTGGTTGGAGGCACCTCTGTTGACTCCAGTTCATTAAATAATCAATAAATAATCAATTTAATGAAGGGATGCTCCTTCACTGCTCTATTTAACTGATTGTAACCATCAGTTAGAAATAAAGTGCATTAATGACACTCAGATCACCCCCAGAGTGCTCCAGTTAGCCTCCTCGAATGTAGGAGAAGGTTAAGTTAGCCTCCTTGATTGAAGGTAGTCGTGGGTGTGCTCATGCTGATGTCATATAGTGCTCTGCTGATGTCAATTAAGTCAATAAAACTTAGGATAGTGGTTTAACTAGGCCAAATTGACCAAAATGAGTGTGTATTGTGGTAAATGTCTCCAACAAGGATGGTGTGCTCTATGTAGGCAGAGTGAGGAAACGACCCAACACCTTTTCATTCACTGCCCTTTCTCCACAAAAAAATTGGGTCGAGTTGAACATGCTTTTAAATCAATCGATGGAATGGAGTGGTTGCAATGTTGAAGAGGATTGTAAATCCTTGATTACTTCTCCGGTGACTAAGAGATATCAATCACTTGCTCTTATTCAAATATAGGGAATTTGGTTGGTGAGAAATAAGGAATATGTTTAGGACAAGCCATCAATTCCTAAATGTGTGGCTCACAACAGCACCAATATTTTATCCTATTTTCCTCAAGAAAAGAACCCCCTGGTTCCCCGTATTATCTCTGAGGAGGTAATAAACAAACAACTTCCATGGGCCTACTTTGATCAGGCTCCTGAAAATGAGATATGTGGGGAGGGGAGGTGGGGGAAGTTCTATATTTATCTTAAAATCATTCCTTTAAATTACAAATGGGTCTTGGCCATGGGTAAAACAACTATTCAGAGCTTTATGCTTTAAAACTCATGCTCTACTTTGCAAGAGAAAAGAAATGCACTCATCTACAAATCTTTGGTGGCTCTATTATTGTTATAAATTGGATAAACATAGTGCAATTTTGTCATAGTGTTTTTCTTAACTCTGTTCTGGTAGAAACTTAGAGACTCTTGGAGGAGCTTGACTCTTTCTCTTGTCAACATGTTTAGAGGGAACAAAATATTGCATTTGACGAGCTTCCAAATCTTGGACTAACTCTCTGTCTTGGTCAATGGAAGATATCGGAGAAAAATAACGAAGTTTTCCATGAATACTATCATAGGCCTTTTATAGATGGATTGGAACAACAAATTTAAAAATGCAATCCCTTTGGATATTCGGATAATATCTATATGCACATGGTTGTATCTTTCCTTTGGGGTTCCGATGGGGAACTTGGAAAACTTTTTTTTATGTGATGATACAAGGGTATTTAGACCATTTTTTAGTTGAACTATTATATGACGGCGAATCTGAAAAAGCTAACTTGAGGAAAAGGCTCAAAGAAGCCTTTTTGCAATATGTAATTTGATTATACTTTAATTAAATTATGCTTTTTTCCATATATATATATATACAATGTTACTCCTATCATTACATACATACCTGCCTATTCCATAGGACCATTGTGTCCGTGATATCATGTAATAAGTAGTTGGAACCTCTATGTACAATACAATTATATATTAGGAAATCTGCAATTTCTAAGGGAAAAAATAAAGGGATCTTCCTGGCATAATTCGGAGGAACACTACAAGAGGCATTTGTGTGTTATTTTTTATGCCAAATACATTTGCATCAAGGCTAGTCATCTTGTTATGATTTGTGTTTAGGATCAAAAGACCAAGAAAGAGTATTAAACCTTTATTAGTATTCCAAATTTATAGCTATGTTCGCATTCTTCTTTGATGGGGGAACCTTCAAATGAGAAATGCTCCAGTACAATGATAATCCTTGACACCAATTGCATATCTCTCTTCCTCTATAAATAGTTTATATTCTAGAATTAACTCTAATGGGGCCTTAGGACCGTAATACCTCACTAGGGTTGATCACACTATTCCATCCACAGGGGATTCACCTTGTTGAGCAATATCTTATCACATTCATTCATCAA
>LPNX010519422.1:346781-360208 GCA_001517045.1 Pseudotsuga menziesii
TGGGGGTATAAAAAGAGGTTTCTATTAAAAAGAAGGAATATACCCTAAAAAATAGGGTTTTTAAAATTGGGAATATGTATTCTAAGGGGGGCTCAACAAAAGGATTTTTGTAGTTAATTATCAATATCTAGTGAAATTAGGAGTATTCTTTAATATCCCATGAATGAAGGGGCTATGAAATGGTTTCACTAAGTGAATACCCTATGATATCATCCCCCTTCAACAAGCATTTCCCTCAATGCTTTACCTATGACATACATCCATAAGTTAGGGTTCCACATACATGTGTCATCAATGTCAATAATAAAGTCTATGAAGTGCATCCATAAGCCCAAGTACCATGTACAAGTGTGTATGTTAACTACCAAATAGTGATAGATGAAAGGGACTACTCACCAACTACTTTTCTCAAGATGCGCACAAAGGTCATATGGATCAAAATATCGTGCTATTTAGATACTAAGATCATTGATTGCAAAAATAGAAAAAGGTTGATTATGGCATTCAATGGAGCAAGGATACTAGAGAATATTTACATTGAACATTGATCACAAACTTAATAAAAGAGTTGAAGACACCAATAAAGCCTTCTTTTCTTCCATATGAATTTTTGTTTCAAAATGTTATCCATGGCACCATAAGAAACAACATCTATCCAAACAAGGACATAAACATCAACATACCTTCTATAGATTTACAAGGAACCTGAACACCTAGTATAGTGATACATAGAGGAATAAAATCAATGAGTGAGGATATCAAAATAGGATATCAAGAGTAGCTAAAGGAGAAACCATAATAAACATCAATGTTGTAAGGAAGAAATTGGACTCCATGTCTGAATTTCACTAGGATGGTTGGTTGGTACTAACAGACTACATCACTTAACAAATCATATTATAGGGCGTACTCCATGTTTCAAGGATTAAATATCTGGAGGATGGAATGTACTATACCTAAGGAGGATAATTAATGTATTGTGGTCACATTTATAGAATAAGATGCAATAAGCAATCTAAGTGTACTCGTTAATTAATTTAATGTGATCATACTTATTAAATAAGGCCCACTAAATAGTCGATGAATGATAAATATAATAACTGAGTAGTTAGCATAATCCCTTAGGCATATTAGTGAGAGTATATATGCACATGCATATCATTGTGTTTAATATGTTGAAAATCATATTGTAACAAGCATAGCTTATGGAATAAGTAATTCCATAAAGTCATTAATGATTTTCTAAATATAAAGTACATGTCTCTTGTAGATCATAATCCACTTGAAGAACTTAATAAACATGATTAATGGTAGTAATTGATGTCTGATACTTATTTCCATACTCTGTTCTGATATTTGGGAGGGTCGTACTTGATTTGGAGAGCTAGTTTGGCCATCACCCTTTGGGGGATTTGAACACAATTTCCAAGTAATTTTGGTCTTTTTTCATCAGACCCAAACAAGTTTGCAGAGGTATAACAACCTTGGGATGTTTTAAGACTCCTCATACCATTTCCTTTCAAATTTGGGACCATTTTGTGAAAGTTGGAAACCTCTAGAGTCATGACTAATTAAGCTCGATTTTTTCGCAATTTGTGCATTTTCTCCAAAATTTCCAAAAAGGGACATTACATAAGAGTGTTTTTATTTAGTATGCATTTGTAAATATCTAATCTGACGGTCACGATATGTTCTAAACATAGAGTGATTCGATGTTTCATCTTCTCTTAAATCATAACTGCCTTTTGATTCGTGACTTACACCAGATTGGTCCATGATATCTATTTAAAGAGCGTGTAGGGTCATTAGCTAGTTGATTGATTAGGAAAATCTCATTTGTAACTTTATTTATTTTGCATAATAAAATGCTTCAAGTAGCTATTTGGATAGGCTCGTGAAGTGTTACCCCATGAAAACATCAGTGTGTTGATCCGTGATATGTTTGTGTGAGTGGTTTCTATAGGTGTTTAGTCTTTTGGGAGTACCTTGTGTACCCGAACATGGTATCATATCATTTATGAAAAATTGTTTATGTTGATGATCTAGTTCTTGAACTAGTGTTGTCGAATCTTTGAAATGGTTTCTGGTTCTTAATTTTTTGTGCATTTTTGGGATATGGGAGGTGTTCCATTGCATCCAGAGCATCATTTCCATTGCAAAATAATTTTGTTTGATTGAAAAAAAAAATTCATTTTCCCCAGATACGGCCATTTCATCTGATCTAAAGGTATATTGTTATAGTGATCTTTAAAAAAAAATCATATTTTATCAAATTTATTATCAGATCTAGTTTTTTTTTTTTTCTCAGATTATTTCACTACAACAAATTTCACATTTAGGGATGGTTGTCTTCCGCCTCCAAAAGTCACTTTTGGGGGCAGTTTTGGCTTTGGAGGCGATCTCGACAAAACTAATCCCTAATAGCACTAACGCTAAAAGTAAGTTTTGACTTTTAGGGACGGTTCTAGGAAAGATCAAACCCGCCTCTAAGATTTACTTTTAGCAGCAGTTCTAAACACCCCCAAAAGTAGCTTTTGGGGTCTTTCTAAATCCCCTCCAAAAGTGACTTTTGGTGGCGGTTCTAAGCCCCCCCAAAATATGCATTTGGGGTGGTTCAAAACCCCCCTCAAAATTCACTTTTCGAGGCAATTTTGGTGTTGGATGCAATATTTACAAAGCCACCCCTAATAGCACTGACACCAAAAAGAATTCCTTCTAAGGGTGGTTTTGGAAGAGATCGAAACCGCCCCTAAAACAAACTTTTAGGGGTGGTTCTAAACCTACCCCCAAAAAAGGTGCTTTTGGGGCAATTTTTTCTTTGGAGGCGTTCTTTACAAAATCACCTCAAATAACATCGACGCTAAAAGTTTTGAATTTTAGGAGCAATCATGGAAGAGATCAAAACCGCCCCTAAAAGTGACTTTTGGCGGTGGCTCTAAACCCCCCCAAAAAATTGACATTTGGGGTGGTTCGAACCCCCCCCCCCCAAACTTTGGGGGTGGTTTTAAACCCCCCTCATATGTACCTACGGAAGAAGTTAAAAATCCCCCTCATAGGTACCTACAGAGGTGGTTCAAAACCCCCCTCGTAGGTACCTACAGAGACGGTTCAACCCCCAAACCCTCCCCCCCACCCATAAAACTCTTTACAAACCTTTGGGGTCAGTTATAAACCCCCCTTGTAGGTACCTACAGAGGCATTTCGAAACCCCCCTAAAATGCTGTACAAACCTTTGGGGGCAGTTATGAACCCCCCTTGTAGTGGCATATGAAATCAGTTTAGAACCCCCCTTGTAGCCATAATACATCATAATAACATATATTTGATTTGAAACATCAATATTTCATTATCATTAGGGAACAAAGAATTGAACCTTCAATCTTTTGCTTGTAAATAAGGCGCTCTACCATTGAGTTGTAACCCTTTAATAATTAGGGAAAGGGGCAATATTAACAACAAGATTGCAACATTTTTAATTCTAAGAAAAGACTAATAATCTCAAAATTGTTTCTGACTCAAGAGACCTAAGAAAGTACTCTCAATGGCTCTCACCTTATAATTTGGTTGAACTTGAAAGGTTTCATATGCAACATTGATTCAATGAAGAAAACAGTAATACATAAATGTTTTACAAGACAAAGTTGTCATTCAAGTTCATACACATACTCTAGAAGTGAACATCTAACTAGAATTTCAAGTATTCATGGATAAGAGCGAGCATGTTTTCTAACGGTTGCTTGATGGATCCATGTAAGAGTATCCTTCTCTTAAAATTTATGTGAGTAGATCAATGGGTTGTACAATTATAACATATTTATACCCAAGTCAATCCAGTCTGGTGATATAAAAAGCATTCAACTACAGTATGGAGAAATACAAAGATTAAAAATTGCATAGCATGGATAAATCTATAATCTTTTCTAACATAAACAACTCATAATAATGCATTTATAGATATAGAATACCTGCAACTGGTATATTCACGAATGAACACCACAATCACTCAAAAGACCAATGAGATGAAGTGTGACATTTTTGAAGCACTCCTTAATGTATTTAAACCCTTCTCCCTCATAGATTTTGCCAGAGGCAAGAGCATAATCTACTATTTTTACTTTGCACGTAAAGTCAAAATCAAAGTTAATATGGTTCCCATCCTAAAAGATGTATCACAAATAAATAGTAGAAATATCCTTTCAGTTACCATTTATACAATTATAAAGTAGATCTTATACAAATATCATATGATATCACCCCAATTTGTAAGGTGGTGAATAAATTAACTATTACACAACCATAATTTCAACAAAATGTTAATGCTTACCAAATCTTAATGCGGGGAAAAATACCCAATGTATAGGATACTCATAAGTCACTTTGAATGCAGAAATTATCCACATGCAAGATATTCCTTATTCACTCTAATCCTTGAAAGTTTTCATCAATAATTTTCCAAAAGTAAAAAAAAAAACACAAGCAGCAAAAATAAAGTGAGTTTCTTGTTACCTTACTAGAAAATAATAGATATCAAGCATAGTAAGTCATAGAGGATAATAGAATCGAGTAAGTACTTTGTTCCTTCTTTGAAGGATCTGGAAAATAGAGGAACAATTTTATTTAATCCGGTTGAGTCATTTAGATGGATAACTTAGCTTTAGCTTATAGAGCTTGTTAGCTCGTGGAATCTTTTAGGTAGCTTATTAGAGCTTAGTTATCTCAAGGAAGGTTCGATCAAGAGGAACAAGCTCATAGTGTAGACTCTTGGAGCTTACATAAAGAGAGAGAGAGAGAGAGGTATCTGTTTGTAATGATCAATCCATTGCATTTAGGTTCAGATAAAGGAGCATTGTGAAATAAGATCATATGCCTATATTTTTTGGTTAATTGAGTTTATTGATTGATTTTCGAAGCAATTTCCCATTTGAATCATATCTTGTGACCAAGTTGACTATATGATTAGTTGAAAAATGTCTTGAGTATTGACATTTACACACAGTAAGTAACTTTTAGCTATGCATTGCAAGGAAGATCCACGACGTAGGAGATATTTGTTAACAAGTCAACGATGGTGATCAAGAGGTGAGTCGATCAACGACTCAAGAGGAATTTCCCTGACTAAATAGATAGAAATTTAAAGGCAAATCTGTTACGAAGTTGGAAACTAATTGTTGCAAGGATGAAGAAGATCAAAGGTTAAGAATGATCTTGTTGCAGATCAATGACAGAGAACTATTCCGTTGGGCGAACTAGTGCGATAGAATAAATTCCTAACTGGTGTGATACTTTATAAAATACGCCCTATAACAATTTAAGTCCACCTGCATTGATCTAGATCTGATGGTTGTTAGTTCGTTTCGCCAATGAGCTAGCAATTAGTAGGTTAATTGTAGAACTTGGGCATGAAATCATTGTGTAATCCAGTTCACTGATGATAATCTTTGTGTAATATTTGGTCCACACGTGAGAATGTGTTGGGAAGTATGGTTGTAGATGAGGATCCCAGCCACACCTAACCACATAATGGGAAGTATGGTTTCAAGCCTGAAGGGATGGATAAGGGAGATTCGCAGCATAGGAAAGATATGGTCCTTAAGGCTCAGAGGATTCCAATCCATGATGATTTCAAGATGACAAAGGTTGAGTACAAAACCATTATGATGGTGAGGTGACCGCCACCCTTATATTTTGAAGAAGCTTCACCCGCTACTCAATGACCTCTCTAGATTATCCCACCCTCTTTTGTGTCTTTCGTGTCGAAAGGGATTGTGACAGTGTTTTCTACTTTGCAGCACTGGTGCTTGATGAAGATTATATCTCCACCATGGTTCCCAAATGTTCTCGGAGGGGAATCTTGGGGTTGGGGGAAGTCTTGGCCGACAATCGCAACAAGGGTCGTGTGACTAGAGCTCATATACAAGCATAGGAAGTTGCTGAATGCTTCGAAGACTTTGTTCCTCTTGTGACCCATGGTGAAATTGAATTAGTTGCAAACTGTTTAGCGGACAATGCTAAGGCCATGCCTAGGGAGGAGTTGTGTCGTGAGGTTGAACCTTGGCTGGTAGACCCTGGAAATACAGCTTGTAGGGCTGCAGCCTGTGATAGATTGCTTATGTTCTATTGGGTTAACATGAACTTGATAGTGCACTCTTCTCTTAGCATTGCTGCAAAACAGGAAGGGGATGAAGAACCTGTGAGGGTTTGGAAGGAGCACAACTCCAATTTCTGGATAATACACAAAAAGATAGACCTCATGGCCAAAAATATGTGGATTCAATTATTCCACCCGAGGATGGAGCAGAAGGAGGTCGGAGAGACAAGCATGGACAAGTCAAACGACATGACTTTTAGGGAGCCCTCTAGGAAGATGAAGCAAACCGAATGCTCCTCTCCGAGAGTGTCATCCAGGGCCAGGTTTGAGGTCCCTGTGTTTATGCTCTTTTTATTTCTTATTCAGTTTATTGTTAGTGGTTCGAATAGTGATAGGATTTATAGGAATCTTATCTATGTAATTGGTTTTATATTTTTATTATTTATTCAATATGATCTAGGATCTTATCTGAGAGAATAATATGCACAGAAATAATCACAAGAGATAAGAGACACAAAGAGATTCCTCAGGGAAACCATAAAGGAGAAAACCCCACAACTTCCTTATAGAGATAGAATGAGCACCAGTAGCAAAAGTAAAAAACAAAAACATAAAGATGATCTCCGACAGCTGATCTATCTCACTTGTGCCATCATTTCCTCTATCACTCATGCGCCCCAGTTGAGTGAGTGTATGCGATAAATAGAGAGACTCACTCTCTATTTATATTCTTTCGTTCACTTAATATTTGACTCTGTTATGTAGGCTCGAGTAATCCTAACTCATTTATGTAGGTTCGATTAACCACAACTAGGGTACTAATGACCTGACTTACATTAACTCACCAAGGTCGACTTCTCTAGGAGAGTCTAACAAGCCTAGTGCCCCACAAGTACGGGGACTTTAACCCTTAATTAATAAGGAGGGTTACCCTCTATGACTTCACATGACTTGTTTACATTATTGATTCTCCCAATAGGAACATCGGGGTATGACATGACTTAATTACATTACCGATACTTCCTGATAGGAACATCAAGGTACAATACATAAGACATACAAGTGAATAAATTCTAAAGTTACAAATACATCAACACTCCCTCTTAACTATGAAGGTATTCTCTTGACACAATTCATCAACACAAGTCTTATTCTCTGGATCAAGTCTGGATCATCATCAAAACTGGATCATCACTGGATCATCATCAAAGCTGGGTCATCATCAAAGCTATATCATTAGATCATCATCAAAGTTGGATCATCACTAGATCACCACAATCATCATTGCTTCCTCTATCTTGATCAATGGTTCTATCTATCAATTCTACTCTTCACAGGAAGTTCTACAAAGCCATCCCTTTTTCATTCCTTTTGTATGACTATCCTCCACACAGGTCTTCATATTCTTCAACACTTATAACTAACCATGGGAGGAACACATCCCGCAACCATTTCAGAAAGGACTGCCCAACACTCACATCTGACTATGGGAGGAACACATCTCGTAACCATGTCAGAAAGGCCCAGCACTCACATCTGACCATGGGAGGAACACATCCCGCAACCATATCAGAAAGGATTATCACTTATATCCAACCATGAGAGGAACACATCCCGCAACCATGCCAGAATGTCTCTACACTTACATCTGACCATGGGAGGAACACATCCCACAACCATGTCAGAAGGGCCCAGCACTTATATCTGATCATGGGAGGAACACATCCCGTAACCATATCAGAAAGGCTCAACACTTATATCCAACCATGGGAGGAACACATCCCGCAACCATGTTGGAAAGGCTCACCACTTATATCTGAGCATGGGAGGAAAAAATCCGCAACCATGTCAGAAGGGCTCTGCACTTACATCTGACCGTGGGAGGAAAACATCCTACCACCATGTCAGAAAGACACATGGACTCATCACTTCCCCTTGGAAGGACACTCGATATGGAGAACACCAAGATTCTCCCTGAAGTACTCAAACTTGACTCTGGCCATTTCTAGCATATAATACAATCATGGTTGATTACATCCAAGGATAATCTGTGAGCTTCGCCAGGACCGATTACATCCAAGGACAACCTACACAACTGTTTATGTATGAGAAACTTACTAGCTCACCAGGATTTTATGCCCAAATAACCTGTCTCATCGACTATGCTAGAACTCCGTCTTTTTAGAGATCTTGATCTGGTTCACATACTAGAGCTTCAATGCTCCTCTCTTAGCTGTTCTCAGTACCATGCAAAACTCTTTCCTACTAAACCAAGAGATCACACCTGATCTCATACTAAAGCAACACCTTGAAGGGCTCTTCCTATCAATGGCATTGCATGCCCAATTCGAATCCACATAACCCTCCAGTTTAGTTTTCTGATTCACCTCATACTTGACCCCATAATCAACTATACCCTTCAAGTACCTTAGAATATGCTTTGTAGCAATCAGGTGAACATGTCTTGGATCTGTCAAAAATTGTCTCAATGTGTTCACAGCAAAGTAAATATCTGGTCTTGTATTCATCAGGTACATCAAGGACCCAATGATCTGACGATACATCGTAGCATCAACCGTCTCTGATGAAGCATCACTCAATAGCTTCAGGTTCGATTACATAGGTGTGGTCATGGCCTTGTAGTCCATCATCTCAAACCTCTTCAGGATCTCTAATTCATACTTCCCTTGTCCTAAGGAGATTCCATCTGCATTCTACCACAACTCCATGCCTATAAAGTAGTGCATCATATCCAAGTCCTTCATCTTGAACTCGGTAGCAAGTATCCCGGAAATTTTAATGAGTTCGCCTTTTCTATCAGGAACAAGTCATCGACATATAGCAGGAGAATAACTGGTCTTCCACCTTCAACTTTGAAGTAAAGGTTGGAATCTGCTTTACTCTTAGTAAATCCTAGAGCCATCAGTAAGCTATCCATCCTGTCATACCATGTCAAACCTGAGGATCTTCTATAGTCACTCCCTATGAAGTGGAGAATCATTCTCCCTCTTCCTTTCGTACTCTATGTATTGAAATATCCTATACTAAAGTGACAAGTGGCTTCCTCTGCTACTAATATTCTATGTATCCATCTAGGATCACTAGATACCAAGATCCTCTATCTTGAACCTTTTCAAAACTTCTTCTCACACCCATCTGTGAGCTTGTCATCCTCTATAGGCGTTCATCTTCAACCTTGTAGTAAAGGTTAAGGTATTCATCACTCTGGGTGATCTTGAAGCTCCTCATGTATGTGTTATCCCATGAGTGTCTTTTGAGCTTGTACAAGAACTTATTTAATTTACACACATGATTCTTCCTGTCATGTTTCTTAACTTCTACTAGCTACAAATGTCTGTTCGTAGTCTATGCCTTCTTTCCATGAGAAGTCTCGTGCTACGAATATTGCCTTGTATCCCATGATGTTTCCATCTACTGCATGTTGGATTGTGTAGATTCATATGGAAGACATTACGGACCTCCCTTCAGGTCTTGATACTACATCCTAGACATCATTCTTCTTGAATTGGTATTCTCCTTCCCTTTCTTCTTGGCTACTTCTTCATAGCTAGAAGGCTCTACATTAATGATGTCACTCAACAATGTCACATAATTGGAGTGTCTCTGAGGCCTCTTTATTTCTTTGAAAGTATCATAATATTATTCTTCATATTGGATTCTTTCTTAAAATATCATCACTTGTTCTTCGGAACAAGTCTCATCCTTCTTTTCTTGCAGGTGATTATACGCAATCTTTCCTACAAGTCAAATGTATTTGTATGGCTAGAAACATTTCATAAGGAATATTCATAATTGAAAATTATTATGCGTAAAGATATAATCATGCAAGTATTTTAGCCAATACAACATTCAACCATATCTTACGAAAACTTTCTAGATGCCTTCCATCTCTACCAGGACAACATTGAGATTGTGCACTAATCAAATATGTCAGCAAGGAGGTTTCATTCTAGATAAGTAGCAATGGAGAGTTGTATAGTACCATGGGATACTTACCCATCACATGCATATTAGTGGTATATTGTCATTAATGAAAACATTCTATCATGCATAACACATCAATTGAATATAATCAAATGCATAACAAAATAATATCATTAAATGGCATTTGAATTCTTATCTTTATTTGTTTCATGGGTAGAATCCTTGAGTCTTCCACTTCATCATCTTCTTCATTCATGGCATCATCATTTCTTAACCAAATGCTGAGATGGATAAGAGGTTCTTCAAGAATTGAGTCCTTCATATTCCTCATTGCTTGAGGGATCTTCTTTGAATCATTAAAGCTAGATCTTCAATTGCTCCCATCTTCTTTTATCTTATTATGAGTCGAGCTTCTTCTTGTGTGCGCTCTTCCCAGAGTCAGTTGAAGGTAATTACATCCTTTTGGAACACATTCCTTGAATGAATGAATACCATGATCCTGGGAGGCCATTTAAGGTGGTCATCACAATTTCTGCATTCTCTACTTCTTCATCCACTGCTTCAAGTTGTTCTTTGATTTTAGAGATCCTTGTAAAGTATGACTGTATGGTATCTGCATTCTGTATCTTTACATTCTTCAACTAGTTTCTCAAATTCATCTTTCGATTTATGGTATTCCCTTCAAATATCTTGGTCAAGGAATCAACATCTCTTTAGGTGTCTTTAGGGAAGACACTTGTGGTATAAGGTGATCTTTGATTGAATCAGCAATGATCTTCTTGTCCTTAACCAAGTTATTCTTGTGTAAGGCTTTAACTTCATCTCCATCTGGACCTTGAACCTCTCCACTTATGTAGGTGTCCAATTCATTTTCTTCAAGAACCAATGAAATCTAATCCGTCCATGCTTGGAAGTTGTCAGCTTCACCAATATTGTCATCAAGTTGGTGTGATTAGTCATCTTGAAATGAGAACCTCAACTGTAAATAGAAAAAGATTAGATGTTACCGATTTGAGGTGTCTGTCCTCGTTCGAGAGCTGACTGATCTAGGGTTTGTTAGAAAAACCCAAATTTTCAAAACTTGGAATTTCAAAATTTTGAATAGATAGAAATATAGACATCTTTAAGGTGAGCTGTCCAATGTACTCCTTTTTCTGAAACCAATGGCGGGAAGCTCCTGGAATAGGAAGCCCTAGTTTTCCCATTTCCTCTACAGAAATTCATGATATTGTTGTTGCGGTATCTACACAATTATTTCTCTTATGTGTCTGAAATTTTGTATTTTCGTGGCCTCACCTATCCTATTTCCAACACCACAGGTTTGAGTAGAATTGGTTTCACCATTTGGGACTTTTGAGCATTTTCCCAAGGTGACTTGTTTCAGGACTGTTCCACATAGAGAAGTTGTATAGAATGCCACATGTCATGCTTTCACCTTCGGGGTCTGAAACATTTACCACAAAAACTAAATCCCGTTCCCTATCTAGAACATCTTTCAAAATTTCATTTGGATATTCGTAGCCCGAGATATAGCAATTCTCCCTAGATGTCCCTTTTAGGGATGAATCGTGGAAGGGGCTGGAACCCTAATTTGGATGAATCATATATCTGATAATATAGCGAATATGAGGCTGAAATTTTTATACATCGTACATCAGGATTTTATATTCATCCTGTGAAAATTTTCACTTCTAATACTTCTTTAATCCCGATATATAACGAATGTACCAAAACTACCCGTTTTTTGTATTTTAGGGTTTTTTCAGGCTCGAGGTCAAACTAGGATTTAAATTTCCTAGAGTTTTTCCCTACCAAAAATATCGACCTTGGTCTCTAAACTTGATGCTGATGAGGAGGGAAATCCTATGCTGGGATCACTCAAAAATTACTCTTCATTGAAAAGCCTTAATTTCTCGATGCACTAGTAGGTCAAAAATTGAAAATGCTCAGAATCATATTGTGCTTCAACAGAAGGAAGTGCCCTTCAATGAAGGTTCATCCTAGCCTCCTTTTGCTGATTGATTATGGAGAGTGACACAAAAAGTAAGAAGCCCTAGATTCCCTAGATGCATATTGTCCTCTTCTTAGGTTAGGTCTGATACCATGTTAGATTTTTATCATTTATTCAATATGATCTAGGATCTTATCTCAGAGAATAACATGCACAACAATAATCACAAGAGACACAAATATTTTCCTATATGAAACCATAAAGGAGAAAACCTTGCAACTTCCTTAGAGATAGAATGACCACCAGTAGCAAAAGTAAAAACCGAAAAACATAAAGATGATCTCTGAGAGCTAATCTCTCTCACTTGTGCCAACACTTCCTCTCTCAGTCATGCGCCCTAGTTGAGTGAGTGTGTGTGATAAATAGAGAGACTCACTCTCTATTTATATTCTTTCATCCACTTAATATTTGACTTTGTTATGTAGGATCGAGTAATCCTAACTCAGTTATGTAGGCTCGAGTAACCACAACTACGGTACTAATGACCTGATTTACATTAACTCACGAGAGTAGGCTTCTCTAGGAGATTCTAACAACCCTAGTTCCGCATGACTGCGGGGAATTTAACCCTTGATCAATAAGGAGGGTTACCCTCTATGACTTTACATGACTTGTTTACATTATTGATTCTCTCAATAGGAACATCAGGGTATGACATGAGTTAATTACATTACAGATACTTCACGATAGGCACATTGTGGTACAATACATAAGACATATAAGTGAATACATTCTAAAGTTACAAATACATTAACAATCAAGATGGGGAATGACATGAACAATCTGGATTTTTTGTCATGTCTTGTTGAGTTGTTTGTTATTAGTTCCTGTAGTGATTTATTTATGGGAAGATTATGCATGTAATCGGGATGGGGCATGCCATGAACAATCTCATTGTTTTGTTTCCGGATGGGTGGTTTTGTTTTGGGACAGATGTACAACTTGTCAGAACTGGGTAGGTGGTTTTTGTATTGGTTATTCGGAATGTAATTAAGTGAGTATATAGTAATACAATCCTTTTATTTTTTTTAAAATATTGGAGAAATTTTGTAATATTCTACAAGTGCTTCAATTTCTCACCTTTTAGCAAAAAGGATGGATACAATTCGTATATAGTTTGATATTAATGTCTTAAAATAAAATGAATTTACCACCAACGACCACAAACAACTAAAAATTAGTCAATGGGATTGCTAACTACATTATGTAAAATCCTTTAATAGTGGTCACGCCAGCTTCAGGAGACTCTGTAGGTGATACTCCCAATGCCTAAGAGGAAACCTATAGGTGATACTCCCAATGCCTAAGAGGAAACCTATAGGTGATACTACGTGAATTTTGAAGCTCATATGGCCCCTCCCCCCACCACCCGCCCCCCCCCGC
>LPNX010519422.1:360326-441928 GCA_001517045.1 Pseudotsuga menziesii
CAGAGCAAATAATATATGCATGAAAGAAAAATCCAAGTAATAATCTAAGATATGCATTTTCACAAATACAACTTAAATGAAAACTAATAAAGAAATCATGCATGCTACTTAATGAACAACATCCAACCATGTGCCTTCACAATCTTGTCGAACATAATCCATGCCACCATCACCTATAGCTTCATCCTTTTTTCATTTCTTCCCTTAAAAATCATCAACACTTGATAACTCTGCATAGTCCAATTCATATCTATTACATTTTCTTGGTACCTTCGGAGGGCATGTCAAAATACACACCAATCATTCTCTACCCGATCTTGTACATAAAATACCTGTTTCTCTTGTCATGCTAGAATAAATGGATCATCTTGAACTCTATCCTTACTCAAGCATCTCTTCAGATTCACCATGGTGAAACGAATTTCATCAAATTTCATTCCATTCGTGTTTTGTACATCTATCCAATCACATTGTAACAATGGATACTAAACCAAATAGTTTTCCAATAACATTATTTCTTGAGTCACTCCATAATATGTTGTCGTTTGATGTATAGGGTTTTTATCCTTTACACTTGATCTCATTAATGTTTGTCCATCTATTCACACACCACTATTTTGGGTGGCCCTAAAATTTTCTATGCTTTTAACAAGAAATCTAGACCCATTGATTAAGTAGCCATCATACTTAGTTGCATATGTCCTTGGAACACATGCCAACCATTTAAGGGTATCAAAAATATTTTATTTTCCTTCAACCTATAAATTTTTAAATGTCGTTAGAAAACCATTCAATTTCAAAATATATTAAAAGAATCTCACCTCCATACATCATAATATTCTTGATCAATGAAGTTCAATTAAATCTAATATGAAGAACATATCAGTACCAGTTTTCTTATTCAATCACTAAATTGTTGGTTGTGGAGCTTTTGTATTAAGAATTCATCATTTTGGGATTGGATGTTACTATTGGAAATTTTTGTCAAGTGCGCCCTATTTTCAAGTAATGTCAATAAACAATTTATGAAAATATTGTTATATATTATAATAAAAAATGATTCCATAAGGATTTGCTTATTACTTTCTCTATCCAAGGTTGAATTTCATCTATGTTGTGCAAGACCCATCTTTGGGCTTGTAACAAACTAGATTTATCTAATTCAATAGAAGTTCCACCAGATAAGACCTTCCCATATTGTCCAACCTCTCCTTCTTCATCATACCAAGCTTCATTTCTACTAGGCATGCTTTCAAAATATTCACCTTTTTTTGAATTTCTCTTTGTTTTTGTAATTTTAGACTTTCCCCATTTTTCTTCCCTTCTTTCTATTGCTATAAAAATATCTAACACATGTACAATTGTAGGTCCAATGAGATGCTCAGACTTCCCATTATATGGTCCTTTTTTAGAAAGATACTTATGATTTATTGGAGGATATCTCCTATGTCCCATGTACACACACTTCCTACTATATTTGAGATACATTGAATTTGTGTTCCTTCCACATATAGGGCATGCAAAAAACCATTTATTCGTGCAACCATCCATATTTCCATAAGAAGGAAATTCATGGATTACCCACATCAATATAGCCCTCATATTAAACAATGACCTTGAATGAGCATCGTATGTCCTTGCCCCTTCATCCCATGTTAGTTTTAGTTCATTTACCAATGTTTCCAAATAAACATCTATGTCATTTCGTGGTTGCTTGGGACCAGGTATTAACAATGGCAACAAACAAAAGCTCCTTTTCATGCATAACCATGGTGAAAGGTTATATGTGACTAGTACTACTGGCCATACACTATGAGTACTACTCGAGATTCCAAAAGGATTAAATCCATCCACTCCCATTCAGTAAACCCTACTGGGGGAAACGTTGCAAATCAAATGGTGATCGTGCAGAAAATAGTGGTTGTAAATCCAGTCACTACACACTCAGAGAGAAAGCGTCGAAGAACCACATAATCAATGAAGAAAGGGGGTGAGGAGTCTCTACTCAATCATCAAAAGTATTATTTTTCCTCTGTTGTTGAAGGAAAATTTGAGACTGAAAAGAAAATGTTGACCACCTATGGGAAGCTCAAAGAGAAATGCAAGGCCGAGACTCAGAAGCTATCTAAGCAGCTAAGCAAGCTATCAGACAACAAATTCTCTTTCACTACTCCCATGAATATTACAACAAACTCCCTGAACCTAGACATCACTAATGAGGAAGGAGTTTCATAGGTCAAATTCAAGATGGATCGGTTCTCAATCCTTGATAAGATTGTGTTCCACAAGGGAGTCAGTGATCTCATCTATGATGATCTGACTAAGGAGGTGTTAGCCCATTTTAAGCCCTAGCAAAGGGTGGTTAATCTAGAGATCCAATTGAAGTAGGAAAAAGAAAAAAACAAGGCCTAAAACCTGCAGGTAAATCTCCTGAAGAACCAAGTGGTAGACCTAAAAATACTGAACGCTTTACAGCAGCCCCTTGCATATAAGAAATCAGTGGCAACAGAAAAGGATATTTTACCAACTAAGCTACTGGCCAAGATACAGGCTTGAAAAAATAAAAGAAAGACATCCATCTACCTCCTCGGACCGTGCAGTTACAAGGGGAGATTGAGACATTGCAGCATGAAGTTTTGGATCTGAAAGGCCTCCTTGCTTTGCTGGAGGCTGAAAAGCGCACATGGGAAGAAGAGAAGCAAAAGATGCAAAAGATAATTGATGAATTAAATGACTATAGCACACCTAAGGACAAATCACCCACTACTTTGGGGATCAAATATACTTCTGGTATGTCCCAAACGACCTAGAAATCACTCAATTGAAGGCGGTCAATCAAGAACTCAAGGATAGGATCACTTCTAAGGAAAGCGAAGACTCTACTGAAGAGATCAGGATACTCAAATATCAGGTAACTAGGTTTGAGAAAAGCGTCATAGGTCGAATTCCCCTGCAAGGGGCTAAACATTTTCTCTCGAATGCAATGATAAAGGAGATTCCCTCATTAGAAAAGCATTTGGTCATGGTGGATGAGCATCAATAGGTTGCTATGGCAGCAAGCATAAGAAGTAAATCCTTGTAGGAAATTCTAGCACAAATTCCTAGGGAGGAGGCCCAGAAGGCGATTGTTGTTATGAAATCATCCTCTAGGGAAGAACTAATTCCCTTAGGGATTGCTGACAGGATATTAGTTCTGTTGGTAGCAAGGAGGATGACCACAAAGCACAAAGTGTTGTAAAATGCACTTACTAGGAATAAGATTATTCAACAAGGGGTATAAAATTTCAACAAATTGTTCCAGCCCCTATTTCAGAAAGGGTTGCCTCCATTTTGGGGTCCAGAGGGAAGGTGATCCCTCAAAGAAAATATGTAAAACTGCTGAACCAGGAAAGACTAAACCATGCAAATTTTGAGGGTATGAATGGTGGGCTAAAGGGAGAGGTAATCATCAATAAACTCAGCGAAGTATTTGAGCTGCTCGTTCAATTCATGACTATCAAATCAGATCTCCCTATTATCGGCCATAGCCCCCTGATTGAACTAGATGTTATCCTAAAGGAGCTATTTGAGATGGCCACCCCTATAGATCAGCAGTGGAAATATATACATAGAGTAAGAAATCATCAACCTAGAAGGCCCACCAATAGCTGAGCCATCCGTAGTCTGTTAAAAATATGCTCAGAGTTGTCATTTTCATCACACGAGCCAGAAATCCCCAGATGTCGAGATGTGCCTTTCCTAAATGTTTTGTGGGGACGACGCATCTGCCATGTCAGATTTCATCAGTATTTAGGATGTACTTTCAGGTTTGATTCCCGCAATGTAACTAGCTTTGATGTCGTGTTTTGAGATACGTCTCAAGGGTAAATTGAACTATAAATGCAACCTCTATAGAGGAGGAAGGGTCCAACTTTCATTTTTGAAGCCTTTGTGCTTGGATTGTGGCTCTATATTAAACTTTCTTAGAAGTGTTAATGAAATGTGTTTTTTTTAGTTTCTGAGATTGGTCACAGTGTTCGTATTCAGTTTGTGTTTCCTGTTTGAGTCATTTTCACATGTGTAAATTCTTCTAGTGCTTTCTAGAGAAAACCCTGACCTGTCTTAAGCCTGCTAAGGGCTATTATGACATGTCTTAATCCTAGTAGGAGTTTTATGACTGGATGAAAGTGCCTTGAGGACTGTTAAGGGTCCCATGCCTATGTGTGAAGGTGCCATGACCTATTGTGTGTTACTAAGGGTTTTGTGAGGGTGTATAAATTTGTTAGTAGCCTAATTATGTATTGCTTGACTAGGTCGTGATCTGCTAGTATGGATGGAATTCCATGTGAGGTCTAGTACATGGGACTATACCCTTTATTGGACTAGTTATGCAACTAATGAAACCCCTAAGTTGATGCCTCTCACCCATTTGCTGGCTGCCAAGCTGGGAGCAAAGATCATAGAGGTTAGAAATAATGGAACCTACTCCTCGTTGAGGCCTGATGGAAAAACAAAAGTAACCGTTGAGTACAAACATGAGAGTGTTGCATGGTTCCTCTACACATTCACACAGTTCTCATCTCCACTTAACATGATGAGACATTGACTAATGAACAAGCTTTATCTAAAGGAAGCGAATGGGTTTGATTTTTATACAAGGGGGAAATGCTTTGAATAGTAACCTATAAGGACCTCCATGAGATCCTCCTGATGTTTTTACAATTTTAAGTGCTTCAAACATTAGTAAAACCACTCATTTATGAAATAACCATTTATTGCATCTCAAAAAGACAACTCTCATAAGCTTCTTAATAAAAAATGGTTTTGTAAATAAAATTAAATTTCATAACATTTATAACATTTACACCTTTGAAACATTCGAAGCAAGTGCATCTTTGTGGCCTTTTCTCTGCGGCGAGGACGCTAGTCATTCAAGTAAAGGATTTCAAGGATGATCAACGGCCATTCGAAACAAGCTAACCACATAACCAAAGGAACTCTCTGACATTGAATTTGACAGGATTGGAAGGCTATCTACCAGGGTTGGAAGGCTATCTCAAACTATTATATCAGGTGCACACATTCTTTATCATTTTTTTAATAAATATCTACTACTCATATATTTCTTTTGTTCACAAGTATGAATAATTCACCACATCTACCAAATATTTTAAAAGGTAGACCTAGCATAGTTACTCTACAAATCCTTTATGAGTATGTAAAGTCATGAGAGAAAAGTAGAGAAGAAAGAGAATTTAAGCTACAAACAAAGTTAGAGGCCATGCTGGAAAATAAATTTACATCTCTTGAAGACAAGATCCAAAAATGAATAGAAAATAAAATAAAACTATTGGAGAATAAAATAGAGACAATGGAGATTAGATTACACGTAATAGAAAAACAAAGCCAAGATATTAACCAAACATCTCAATAAGGAGAAGATGAAACCTTAGAAAGTCTTAAAATGAAGGACATGATTAAAGAACTAGAAGCAAAAGTTGATAACGATATCACCCTAAATAGTGTGGCACGTAAAGTATAAATTAAATCCATTAAAGAGGAAATGAAAAAATTGATAGAATTAGACCATGTCTGTAATAAAAGGGCCTTGAACATTATAATCTTTGGTTTGAAAGAGGAGGTGGGAAAGGATACATTAGCCATAGCCTAGACAGAATTACAGAACAGATTACAAATTGAAACAACATGTCTCACAGAAGCAACAAGGTGGGGGAAATTAACTGAGAACAAAGGAAGGTTGATCGGATAAAGGTGAGCTCTACTGACCATAAGTATGACATACTTAGTAAAACCTCAAATCAATTAAGAAAGGAGGTTCAAAAGGTAAAAGAAGCTAGGAAGGAAGGACAATGGGCAATAATCAAAAATAGAAAAGTCGTTATTCGAGATAGAAACCAAAAAGATAGTAATAAATAGCAACTCAACATGCTCCCGATTCTTTCTTAGAATTGTCGGGGCTTCCCATGGAACAAAGGCCCCAAGCTAATTTGGATCTCAAATGAAGTTGATATTATATTGTTAGGTGAAACTTGGGAACACCAAGAATCTAAGGTCCCTAACATAGATGGCTTTATAATTTGGTCAATATGGAACAAACAATCCTCTCATAGAGGCATTGAGGGTATATCATTAGGAATCTAACATCTTACCCATGCTAGGCTTTATAAAAAAGACCCTTACAACCAATATATTTGGATAGATATTACTCGCGTTAATGATAAAAAAAACCTACATAGCAATTTGTTATTTTTCCCCTAGTAATTCTAACTTCTATAAGAAAAACAATTTAGATAAAAATTGTCCTTACCATGGTTTAGAGAATGATATTCTAGCCTAAGAAATGAAGGTCATATCCTCTTAATGGGTGACTTTAATTCCTGTACTTCGAGCAAACAAGCTATTATTCTAAGCAATTATTCCAACCCTAATCCTCTTTGATTAGATGAAGACCTTACTCTAGCTAGCAAGTACATGAGAAGCTCTGAAGATCTAGGAGAAATTTTGTTTGGGTCTGAGCTAGTCAAGCTTTGTAGCACTCAAGATCTCATAATTTTCAATGGCCTAAAGAAGTGGTCCGATTCTAGCCAGATGACCTGTATCCATGGGCTTGGAAGCAACTTGGTAGACTATGTTTTTTCTGATATCCCTTTATACAACGAAATAATAAATTTTGACATCTTAAAGGACCACGAGCCTCACTCAAATCATAGACCCTTAATTGTAACTCTCAATTCTCTCATTCTTAGAGATCCCATAAAAGATAATCCTTGTAGCCAAAATAACTTGATCTTAGATAGAAATAAAAATGATCTCTTTATAAATGATACAAAAATTAATTTGCTTCCTTTATCAAGTATAGACAACATATAAGACCTCTATCATAATTTTACTACAACCCTCGTCTCAAGTAATAAAAGAAATAGAAAAATCAACCCTTGGCATGATAAAGATTGTAAAAGCGCGAGAAGGAAAATTAAGGAAGCTCTTGACGAGTCTCTTAAAATTCACAAGATAAAAAAGTGCAAAGCCCTAACTAAAAGGAAAAAAAATACAATATACTCAGAAAAGATAAGAAAATCTCTTACACCTCTCTAAAGTGGCTCCTAAGAAATTCTGGAGGGAGATTCTAACTAGAAAAACTAAAGATAACGATAGCATTGCTTTACATGACTCGAATTCCCATCTTAAAAAGCTTTATGAATCCCCAAATTTCATAGACAACTTTGATACCATGGTCACAACAGTAGAAGCTTTCTCATTAAAAGACATGGATTTTGGGGTTAAGTGTCTGAAAAATGGAAAAGCTAAGGACATTGAAGGTTACCATGCATAAATATTAAAAATTGGAGGTCTCGTCCTCATCCCTCACATCCACAAGCTATTCAATCAAGCAGTCAAGTAAGGTTTCCCTAAAACTTGGACTTAGAGCATCATTATCCCTATTTTTAAAAGTGGGGATACAAATAACCCCTCTAATTACCGGACAATTATGATTAGCCCACTCTTATCCACCAAGCAGGTTTTAGAAGGCAGCACTCAACAACAAAACACCTCGTTACACTTAGGATCATTGTGGAGGAGTGTGGTGACGATTAATCCAATCTCTTTTTTTGCTTTGTGGACTTTAGAAAGGATTTCGATACAACACCTAAAAATAACCTATGGAATATATTAGAAGAGATAAAGGTTCCTTTTGAGTTGAGAGCTATCGCAATAAAGTTATACGAGAATGTAATCGCCAAGTGTAAGAGCAACGAGGGGTGGTCGAGAGATATTAAGTGTAATATCAGAGTTAAACAAGGTTCCCCCCTCTCCCCTACACTATTTGGCATTTACATCGATAAGCTAGAAGGTTGTTTAGAAGAAGCAGGTTGTGCTAGCACATTCTTAGCTGGAATAGTCATCATCCTTCTTCTCTATTCTGGTGATATTGTTCTTCTATCAAGGTGTCCATCTCATCTTGATCAGCAACTACGACTCCTTAAGGATTTCTACTCTACCATGGGTATGACTATCAACACTAACAAAACAAAAGTAATGATTATCAAATCCAAGAAGGACACTTACGCTAATTTTGTGTGTGAAAATAGCAACTTGGAGGAAGTATCTTCTTACAAATATCTAGGAATTTATATTCATCACAAGCTCAACTCGAACTATAGCATTGAGAAAAGGATTAATGGAGGGTGGAAAGCTTACTTTGGTCTTGAAAATAATTGTAAAGAAGCAAACCTTGTGATGTGAAATAAAAAGAAGTTCCTCTTTGAAAATTTAGTCACTCTTCTTATCTTGTATGGATGTGAGGTTTGGGGTTGCAGCATCTCTAGAGAATCTTGGAGAAAGATTAAGCAAAACGAGAAGCGTTTTATAATGTATAACCTTAAAATTAAAAGCAATACACCATATCCTCTTCTACTTATAGAAGTGGGTCTTTCCCCTATCGAGAACCTAGCTATAACTAGGCTCCTATTGTACAAGCAAAAAATAAATAACATGGGAAACCATAGACTTCCTAACTTAGCTTTTAATTCCACCCAAAACCACCTTAGGCTCAAGCAAGGTTGGTATAAAGATACCAAGGCCTCGTTAAACCACTAGAAGATTGACAAAAATATTGCATTGCAAAATATTAATAACATGAAAAATATTGTTACTTCTAGGTTTAAAGAGAAACTATGGTGTGAGAAAGATTTAGAGACTAAAAGAAAATTAAGATATTATAAGGAGGTCATCAACCCTACTCTAGAAGATCAAAATCATCTCTTTGTTTTAACGAGTTCAAAGAAAAAAACTAATATAGACAAGATAGTAACGAACTCTCGTGAGCTCGACAGTGAAATAGGTCATTGGACAGTTCTTTAAACACCATGGGTGGAAAGGATCTTCCATCTCTGTGAGAATAGGAACAGTGAGGATGAAAATCACTTCCTCTTAGAGTGCCCTGCGTACACCCACATTAGATCTAAATTTCATAATATTTGTTGCAACACCAACCTTCCTAGCCTTTTAACTTGTCATAATTATAGTGAGCTCGAGACACTTCTCACCAAGCTCTTTGAGCATATGAATACAATGTTAAAATAAACTAACTAATTGGTTTCTTTAGGTCCCATAGACCAAAGTTAACCATCATCATCATAACACTAATCTCTATAGATAATTGGTCCATTAAAAAAATCAAATTTAAATTTCAAATTAACTACTTGAAAAATCTAAATAATTAAATTTAACTTTTGAATTTTGAATTTTATAGCTATTATTTATTAGCCATTTAAATTTTGACAAAAAAAATTTCCATAATAATTTTATTAATATATTAATAATAATTACTTAAAATTGAATTGAAATTTTCAAATATAATAACTCAAAACCACTACCTAAATAATAACAATTACTTGAAAAAAATTAAACTCTAAAATATAATAAATCAAAATCATTATTTAAAACCATAATAATAACACAAACCACCAAAAATTAATATAAATCTGTAATATATACTCACCACTCCCATTAGTTTAATAAGAACAATGAAGTATGAAGTATATATACTCACCACTCCCATTACTTCAATAAGAACAATTCAATTTAAAAGTTGATATGGTAACTCGAACCCTAATAAACACAAATCGTTGCCAAAGTTGAAAGTTGATTTGGTATGTGAATTCGCTGCATAAACACAAACTATTCAGTCACCCATCACTTATTAATAAGCATAAAATTGGTACACCCTAAATAAATTGGAAATTACTTTTTAATCTTTATATTTAATCTCTAGGTTTAAACCACACCTGATGAGTGCTGATCAGTGCTAGAAGTTTAAAGATTAGTTCCCAATAAATGCAAACCACTACCAAACACTATTGTAATTACTTTTTAAATACCTAATTTATTATTTTTTAATCTCTAAACTTGTAATCTCTATATTTAATGGACTTGGGTTTAAACCACACCTGATCAGTGCTGGAAGTTTAAAGATTCGTTCCCAATAAATGCAAACCACTACCAAACATTACTACATAATTACTTTTTAGATACCTAATTTACTTTGTATGTAGTATTTAATATCATATATATATATATATATATATATATATATATATACAAAAAGCTTTGAAATGCTTCACATGTAACATATAACACTAATAGTTATTGTTTCATTGCTCCACGGGTATTTATTTGGGTTTAAAAAAAAGTTACAATCTAAATTACTTAAAAATATTTAAATTTCAAAATATGGAAATGTAAGCCGTTTTGTGTAAAGGTCACATTTAAAGATTTCTATGCCTTCACTAGTACCTTAAGTAATGCTCCTATTAAATACTTATTGTTTGGGGTGGATTATATATCAGAAAGTGTTTCTTTAAAAAAAACTAAATCAAGAATAATGGAAGAGTAAATCAAATGAAATAAATAATAATAATAATAATATGGCCATAAGGCTTTTTTGAATATTTTTCAAATTTCTGGAAGCTTTAGGCAGTACATTGATAAATGTTGTGTGAGAAGCTTTAGACTTTGAATCCTTCAAAAAATTAAGTCTAAGTCAACATAAAAATAAGTTGACAAGTCAATAAGCCCACTTACTTCAAACCCTATTCTATTCCTATCATAATATATATATAGCTGGTGTATGGCATATTGTGCACACAAATTTGTTCCTCCTATTGATTTTCATCTAGGTAGGGTAAGTGTTATTATCACTATCCATTTTATGTGTTTTAGGTTAATATTTTTTTGTTCTAATTTTTATTTTTGATAATTAAGATTTTTGGTTTGGATAATATATATGTAATTAATGTATGGCATGCTGTGCACACAAATTTGCAGGTGTTTTTCATCTCTGTTGGGTAAGTGTTAATTTCACTATTTGTTTTATGTGTTTTTGCCTAATGTTTTTTGTTCACACTAAAGGTTTATAATTTCTAAAATTGGTTAATATCTAAATATTTTGTGTTTTTGGTGAATGGTTTTTAGTTCATGGTAATCTCTAAGCCATTTATTACATAGTTTATTAGGCTCTTTCTTCTGTTGTTTAAGTAATTGGTTCAATAGTGGATTCTTCAGATCCAGCAAATGACCTAAGACTAGATGATTCATTAGTTCGGTCTCCTTAGCCATAATGAAGATACAGGGAGCCAGCAGCTTAAGAACCAGTTGGATACTTTTTTTTCACTAACTCACGCAGTTATTAATCTATTAAGTAATGTCACCCTCTTTGCGGTAAGAAACGGCACTACATCACCTCCTATCAAGCTTTAAGGTTTAGGGTTTTGAAAGTAATTAATATCTATATTGTAATGAAAATGGAGAAAAAATTATCAATGTCGTTTAAGATAGAAATCGAGGTGAAAGATGGCTAGCGAAGCTAGCTGTAAGAGACCAACTCTCCATCGGGGAGGCTGGACGGTTCCCTGGAGTTAACTACCTGGCTGGTGCTCTCACTCTCTCTCCAAGGGTGTAAAGGCAAAGGCAGGCCTAGCCCATAGCCCAATAGACCGGAGGACCTTCCTTCCAACAGTGAAGTTATATTTTAAATGTCTGATTTACTCTTTAAGGGCATGTATCGGAGTCGTGTGTCAGTTTGCCTCAACCCAACCGGAAAGCCGGAAGTTTGAGACGGCGAACAAACATATATAATGCGAAAGAATGAATTTGAAAGAATATGACTTTTAGCTTTGCATATTCAAATACGTTACTCCTTTTTTTTTCCTTACTTGGGCTCTTAACTCACCTTAGAAACCTCTATCATTGCCCTCTTGGTCCTTAACGAACTAAACATCGGTCTCAACCAAATCCTGGATCTCCAGTTTCTTAGATAGGGTAGTTTCCTCGACATCCAATGTATAATTGTAAATCCAGTTTGAATCAGAAATCCCATCCTGGGTGTTTTTCTTTTGATCGGCAAATGCAGAGGGAAAACCCACATGGACGCTCAGCAGCGCGAGAGCCGAGAGAAACAGCAGGGAGAACACAATGCATCTGCAACTTCTCTCCTGCGACTGTTTCATTGTGATCCTAACTCCCGGTACTGAAAGGCCTCATTCATTAATTTATTCTTCAATTCCTGCCATGGATTATTACTGAGATTGTGATCACAGTGTATCAGAAAAAAAACGCGGAATTCTTCCTCCGCCCGCCGCCGTTTCCTATGCTTTTATTGCCCGGGTCTCCTGGAAGAATCTGGACGTAGTGTTATATAGACATTATTATTGTTTATCCCATAAAATTCACATTCAGAATGGCTGCCAGATCTGGGATTGACCTACCTACGTTTGTTTTTTCAAGTAACAGATTAAATTTAAAGAACAAGTAATCGTGTTCACTGCCACCGCTAGATCGGCGGTAGTTGCCATGTTCTTTCTTCCCTTCGCTATAAATGGATCCCGCCAATTTATGAGATCCGTTGGGAGTCGGCATAGTTGGATCCTGCGAATTTTCGATATGCGTCGGAACTTGGATGCCTGGAGAGTTGGAGTTTCTCGGGGCAAATAAATCCTTGATCTGGAAGATTGATTAATTTTCCGACCTTTCAGATCGATAACTAAAAATGAGCTGAACCCATATCGATTTTCATCCATTTTCACGTTTTATTTCCACATCGATTTTAATTCTATCTTTTATATATATTCTAAAGCTAAAGCTAGTTAAAATTTAGTTATTAATTTTTTTAATGTTTAATTCGTTAATGACCATGTGACGGCAATTACCTGCCCGGTCATTGAGTTATATACCCACTTGCTTGTTTCGAGCAGTATTATAGATGCCGATGCCCAAGAGAAGACTTCAAAATATTTTGATTTTTTCAGATTCGTCATCGCTGTAATATTAATGTGGAATTGATGGGTGTGGTTGACTTACTTTAATCAATAACAAGTATGAATCAGACATTATAATATGACCAGTGCGGTGTCTTAAGTCATCTACCCCACGCGTTAGCTTGCGTGAGAGTCTGGGTTTAATATAAAGCAAGGCGGTTTCTTCCCCAATGGTCCAATACCCCTTACTTTCTTTATGCCCATCCTAGCCATCTAACCAGGCATAGAATTAATGAGCAGCTCTGAGCATAGGTAACCCCTATAATAACAGGAACTGCCTTACTTAGTAGGGTCCTTACTGCAGCTCCGATCAGCTCCGACAGCTAACTCCAACGACTTTGACTTCTTAAAGCTATTCTTCACAACTGCTACTTCTGGGACTCTTTTTCATTTTAGCAAGTTCACTTAAATCTTATAGATCTGTGTATGGAATGGGTTGCTGCCTTTGAGAAGGAATTGTTAGAGGGTTGAAACAGGTGTGATGCTTGAGCTTCAGTGAGTGAAGTAGATCTAGAACTGTGATAGGTTGTGTTGGGTAAGATGTCCAAGATCTATCAATGATTGAAATGTTTTATTGGCTTGAGATCTACAAATTGTTTTTAAAATATGATTATCTTTGAATCCCTTTATGGCAGAGGGACACTCTGCTTTATTTGTGTGTTCCCTCCCTCTTAGAGGATTCTAAGATAAGTGTTTAGCAACACTTGCTCCATCTATTGCATTATAAAAGCCCCAAGTTACACAAGTAGATCAGTCAAGAAGGTAAGGGTGTGGAAGCGAACATTAAATTAAATACATCAAATAAAATCAATAACAACCTTAAGAGCCTGAAGAGACCTATAAACACTCACCAACCATATTAGCTAAACAATACTGTACTGGACCATGTAGGGGTACGGCAAGGGATATATGGCTACATCATAATAGACTGTGTTACTGCTCAAACTAGCACCCTTCGCAAAGTACTGAAGAGGCGGAGCTATGAATGATAAGAAATTAGGAGATGCACCCACCATCACCTAAGTGCACTCTCCTCTCTCTTTATGCGAGCTCCTTAGGCCAACAGAGGCTTCCCTAAATAAAGTTGGAAGCCCCTTCCTACTTATAACAAAGAGACTGAAACTTTCCATTGCTGCAAATCCTAAAGCACACTTGAACAAAACATTCCAATCATTGGAAGATCTTGGACATCTTACCCAACAACCTATCACAGGTCTGGATCTACTTCACTCACTTAAGCTCAAGCATCACACCCGTTTCAACCCTCTGACAACTTCTCCTCAGAGGCAGCAACCCATTCCATACACAGATGTATAAGATTTAAGTGAACCTGTTAAAGTGGAAAAGAGTTGGAGAAGTAGCAGTTGTCGAAGAATAGCTTGAAGAAGTCAAAGTCGTTGGAGCTAGCTGTCAGATATGATCGGAGCTTCCAAAGAAGTAAGGACCCTACTAAGCAAGGCAGTTCTTTTTATTATAGGGGCCAGGGGGTTACATATGCTCAGGGCTGCTCATTAATTCTATATTTAACCCAAGATAGGCATAAAGAAAGTAAGTAAGGGGCATTGGACCATCGGGGAGAAACCGCCTTGCTTTATATTTAACCCAGACTCTCTCTCAAGCAAGCGAGCGCGTGCGGTAGATGAATTAAGACATTGCACTTATATACTGGTTTTAGTGCCAGACATATTAGAATGTTCAATTCATAAATGTTATTGAGTAAAGTAAGTCAACCAGGCCCGTCAATTCCACATCCATATTACAGCGATGACAAATCTGAAAAAATCTAAATGTTTTGAACTCTTCTCTTAGGCATGGGCATCTATAACACTAACACTGCTCGAAACAAGCAAGTCGGTATATAAGTCAATGACCGAGCATGAAATTGCCATCATGGTCCTTAACGAACTAAACATTAAAAAAATCAATAACTAAATTTTAACTTGGTTTAGAATATATATAAAAAATAAAATTAATATCAATGTGGAAATAAAACGTGAAAATGGATGAAAATCTAAAGTGACACTCGATATGGGTTCAGCTCATTTTTAATTATCGATCTGCAAGGCCAGAAAATTAAACAATCTTCCAGATCAAGAATTTATTTGCCCCGAGAAACTCCAACTCTCCAGCCATCCAAACGTAGGTAGGTCGATCCCAGATCTGGCAGCCAATCTGAATGTGAATTTTATGGGATAAGCAATAACAATGTCTAAATAACACTACGTCCAGATTCTTCCAGGAGACCCGGGCAATAAAAGCATAGGAAACGCCGGCGGGCGGAGGAAGGCGGGTCCCCAGCGACTTTAATGTCGAATTCCGCGTTTTTTCTCTGATACATTGTGATCACAATCTGAGTAATCCATGGCAGGAATTGAAGAATAAATTAATGAAATGAGGCCGTAGCCTGAGTTTGAGTTTCAGTACCGGGAGTTAGGATCACAATGAAAAGGTCGCAGGAGAGAAGTCTCGGCTCTCGCGCTGCTCAGCGTCCAGGTGGGTTTTCCCTCTGCATTTTCCGATCAGAAGAAAAACACCCAGGATGGGATTTCTGATTCAAACGGGATTTACAATCATATATTGGATGTCGGGGAAACTACCCGATCTAAGAAATTGGAGATCCGAGATTTGGTTGAGACTAATGTTTAGTTCGTGAAGGACCATAAGGGCAATGATAGAGGTTTCTAAGGTGAGTTAAGGGCCCCCAAGCAAGGAAAAAAAGGAGTAACGTATTTGAATATGCAAAGCTAGAAGTCATATTCTTTCAAATTCATTCTTTCGCATTATATATATTTGTTGGCCGTCTCAAACTTCCGTCTTTCCGGTTGGGTTGAGGCAAACTGAGACACGACTCGATACATGCCCTTAAAGTGTAAATCGGACATTTAAAATATAACTTTACTGTTGGAAGGAAGGTCCTCCCGTCGATTGGGCTATGGGCTAGGCCTGCCTTTACACCCGTGGAGAAAGAGTGAGAACCCTAGCCAAGTAGTTAACTCAAGGGAACAGTCCAGCCTCCCCGATGGAGAGTTGGGCTCTTACAGCTAACTTCGCTAGCCATCTTTCACCAGGATATCTATCTTAAACAACATTGGTAATTTTTTCTCCATTTCCATTACAATATAGATATTAATTAACTTTCAAAACCCTAAACCTTAAAACTTGATAGGAGGTTATGTAGTGCCATTTCCCAGGTGTGATTAGGGGAACCAGGGTGACATTACTTAATAGATTAAGAACTGGGTGCTTTAGTGAAAGAAAAGTACCCAACTGGCTCCTCTTCTGGGTATCAATCTGTATAGTCATTAGGGCTAAGGAGATGGAACTAATGAATCATCTCGTCGTGGTTTTTTTGCTGGATCTTAAAGAATTTACTACTGAACCTTAAACAAGAGAAGAAAGAGGGTAATAAACTGTGTAATAAATGGCTAAGCCAAGTGCTAGTGAGTCACTCATTAGAGATTACCATGGGCTAAAAATTATTCTACCAAAAACATAAAATATTTAGACATTAACCAACTTTAGAAACTATAAACCTTTACTGTGAACCAAAAAACATTAGGCAAAACCACATAAAACAAACAATGAAATTAACACTTACCCAACAGAGATGAAAAGCACCTGCAAATTTGTGTGCACAGCATGCCATACATTACTTATATATATATAATCCAAACAAAAAACCCTAATTATCAAAAATAAAAATTAGAACCAAAAAATATTAACCTAAAACACAGAAAATGGATAGTGATAATAACCTATGTTGCACAAGTTTTCGGTACCCGAAGCGGACACGAGTATCCGATAAGTCTAGAAGCTTCGCCCAAATTTATTGGATAAGTCAGGTTGGGAGCCGCAATAATATAATATATTAAATTTTAATATATATTAAAAAACATAAATTTATTAAATTATAACTTTAGTTTTTAAATTTTTGCCTTTTTTAAATGTTAATTATAATGGTAAAAAAAACAAATAATGTTCATTGTCCATTAAAACTATAATTATGTGTGATAGATTTATTTCTTAAACGATTCAATCAATGACATTAGTAACTTTACCAATTGGCAATGAGTAAATAAACTAAATACTAAATAGTAATACTAAAAGTCTAAATACAATTTAACTTATTTAAGATGATGATTGAATTACAAGTTTTTATTACTGAAATTCAAATTGCAGTTTCGAGATGTTCTATGGTGGCCTAGTAATCCATCTACTGTGTCACAATTATTGCAGAATTTCACTGTCAACATCAACGATTTTTCATCACCAAATTCCATAAGTTATTCACTGTAGATGGACAATTGCTACAGGAATGCACTGCTTCGATTTATATTATATAACAATAACTGTCCCAATCTATATCTCTAGAGTCTAAATATTATACACCAAATGGAAAATAATAAATATACTTACGAGACAAATCTCAAAAAATATTTAAATGGTCATTAGCAGCAGTATATTGATGTATCAGAGTTCTCACTTTACAATCAGTGACCATGCAGAATGAGCATATTAGTCCTCTTTTAGTTGTAAATCAAACCAGCAGTACTACACAGCAGTACGGTATGAATTTTAGTGACATCACTTTTGCATCAGTAGGGTTTATCCACCATTTGTTCAAGTATCCATTACAAACTTTGTATCAGCTGCAATATGCGTAACCTAATAGCTTAAACAAGGTTTGATACAAAGGATTATTGGCATGTAAAATGTCAATAACCAATCCTGTAAGGGTGTAATTAAAGTGAAAACTCAGACCTTCAATCAACAGTAATTAAAATCCACTTTATGCTAACGTTTAAAACTTTAATGCTGTTGGTGATGTTTTTTAAAATACTAAATAGTAAAATCTCCAACACAATGATATTCTAAACTCACTGTCACAATGATATAGAGAGAACAACAATCAGACTGTCACAAAGTTCGATTTCTTGAGCCATTGATTGTGGTCTAGAAAGCAAAAAAAATTATTTAGTATTTACTATATTTCATTTTTAAGTTAAAAATGAGCATAATAAATATTAAAATCTAATTGAAAAACCTACTGACTTCATCAAGATACAGCACAAGTGTTATCATAGCAAGTCTGAATCTTGGTCTCTGGCCGTTCTATGGATGATAGTGAGAAAACAGTGAACAGTAACACCATATCATAGTACAATGTACATGATGTTATTTAATATTAAGCCATTGTGTTGCTGAAAAAACGAAGCTGCTAAACTTATAAATAATAAAAATCTAATGTAAAAACTAAAAAGTTAAAAACATAGATTATTAAATTGAAAAATCTAATGTAAAATGAAAAATTAAAATCTTAAAATCTAATGTCTCTTGGGAACGCGAGAAAGCTCCATAACTTGGGTACTTGTCGTAGGGAGCTTGTGGAAGCTCCCTACAACAAGTACCCTAGGAAACTAGTATCTGGAGCTTTGGTTTGAGGCCTGTGAAGTACCCGAAAAGTACCCAAGTATCCGAAGGAGTTCCCAGCTGTTTTGGAGCGTTTCGTACCGGCTCCAAAGCTCCCGGGTACGCTGGAACGTCAGATAGGCCATTCCTAATGCCCGGGAGCGGTTCCCGTGCAACGTAGATAATAACACTTACCCTACCTAGATGTAAATCAATAGGAGGGACAGATGTGTGCAGAATATGCCATACACCAGTTATATATATATTATGATAAGAATAGAATAGGGTTTGAAGTAAGTGGGCCTCAATGATGGTAGTAGGTCTTATTGACTTGTCAACCTATTTTAATCTTGACTTAGACTTAATTTTTGAAGGATCGAGAGTCCAAAGCTTCTCAGTCAACAATTATCAATGTACTGCCTATAAACCTAACCAATGTCATTTAAGTCAAAAACATAATTCCAAAAATTTGGAAAATATTCAAAGAAGCCTTATAGCCATATTATTATTATTATTATTATTATTATTATTATTTATTTCATTTGATTCACTCTTTCATTATTCTTGATTTAGTTTTTTTAAGAAACACTTTCTAATATATAATTCACCAGAAACAATAAGTATTTAATAAGAGATTTACTTATTAAATCTTTAAATGTGAGACCTTTACATAGAACTCCTTACATTTCCATATTTTGAAATTTAAATATTTATAAGTAATTTAGATTATAACTCATGTTTAAACCCAAATAAATAAGCATGGAGTAATGGAACAAATAGTGTTTTATGTAACTTTGAAGCATTTTAAAGCTTTATATATATATATATATATATATGATATTAAATACTATATACAAAGTAAATCAAGTATCTAAAATGTTTGGGAGTAGTTTGCATTTAGTGAGAATGAATCCACATATATATATATATATATATATAATATTAAATACTATATACAAAGTAAATCAAGTATCTAAAACGTAACTACAGCAATGTTTGGGAGTGGTTTGCATTTATTGGGAATGAATCCTTAAACTTCAGCACTGATCGGGTGTGGTTTAAACCCAAGTCCATTAAATATAAAGATTAAAAATCTAAAGATTAAAAAATAATAAATCAAGTATTTAAAAGGTAACTACAATAGTGTTTGGGAGTGGTTTGCATTTATTGGGAACAAATTTTTAAACTTCTATGTTTTAAACCCATGTCCAATAAATATAGAGATTAAAAATCTAAACATTAAAAAGTAATTTCAGATTTATTTAGTGTGTACCAATTTTATGCTTATTAAAGTTTAAAAAGTAATGATTTTGATTTATTATATTTTAAAGTTAAATTTTTTTTAAGTAGTTGTTATTATTTAGGTAGCGGTTTTGAGTTATTATATTTGAAAATTTCAATTCAAGTAATTATTATTAATATATTAATAAAATTATTATGTAATTTTTTTTTTGCCAAAATTTAAATGGATAATAAATAAAAGTTATAAAATTCAAAAGTTAAAAGTCAAATTTAATTATTTATATTTTTTAAGTAGTTAATTTGAAAATTAAATTTGATTTTTTTAATGGACCAATTATCTATAGAGATTAGTGTTATATAAATGTTACGAAATTTAATTTTATTTACAAAATCATTTTTTTATTAAGAAGCTTATTCTCTTTTAGAGATGCAATAAATGGTTATTTGAGACTTGAGTGGATTTTACTAATATTTATGTTTGAAGCACTTAACATCTTAAAAAAATTAGGAGGATTTCATGGGGGTCATTACACTTTACTATTCAAAGAATATCCCCCTTGTATAAATATCGAGCCCATTCACTTCCTTTAGATAAAACTTTTTCATTGGTCACCTTCTCATCATGTTGAGTGGAGATTAGAACTGTTTGAATCTGGAGAGGAACCATGCACCACTCTCATGTTTGTACTCAATCTATGAGGCCTCAACTAGGAGTAGGTTCCATTCTCTCTCACATCTATAAGCTTTGCTCCTAGCTTGGTAGCGAGCACATGGGTGAGAGGCATCAATTCAGGGGTTTCATTAGTTGCATAACTAGTCCAATAAAAGGTAGCGATGATCCAGGAGGATATTGATGGCCACCCACCTATTCCACTTGGACCCCCACCATTGTTTCTTTTAGTTTTCGAGTTTCTTTAATTGTAGCACAATTTACTATTTTTGGTAGTTTTCGGGTCCTAAACTTTCGTAGCTGTTTTGAGGCCCTAAACGACATTTTTTCGGCATCGAATGTCGGGCAAGTATGAGTCCATTCCGGACTAAATATTTATTATTTATGGATGTAATCCTTGAAGAGATCTTTCTAACGATGTATCATGTGCCTCAAACGTAGGTAGTATGCCAAAGTTACGACCCCAGGAAATTGATGTACCAAGTTACTCAACGGGGCCCACATTCTGGTGTTTCACCTCCTAGGGTTAGGTTTTTGGATGTGTAGGGTTTCCATTGTTTCTGAGTAATATATAGGCCTTCAAGCCTCATTGTAACACAAAGTTCAGAGGCATGTAGCTGCCACATCTCTTTTCAGAAATAAGCTACCAACACTCTAGCTAGTTTATTTCCATTCTGTATGTAAACAAGTTTCAGTTCTTTGACTAATGAAATGAAGTGTTGTTTCCACTACATATTTGTTTCTATGGTTATGTGTATTGTGTTGCATTCATGCATAAATCTGGATCAAGTGACCCACTTACTAGACCTCACACAAAATGCCATCCATACTAACAGATCACGACCTAGTTAAGCAATACACAATTAGGTTGCCAACAAATTTACACACCCTCACGACACCCTTAGTAACCCATAGTAGGTCATGGTACCTTCATACACAGGCTTGGGACCCTTAACGGTCCTCAAGGCACTTTCAGTGAGTCACGACAGTCCTAGCAGGCTTGAGACATGTCACAACATCCCTTAGTAGGGTCAAGACAGGTCATGGTATTCTCTAAAAAGCATTAGCGGAATTTACACATATGAAAATGACGCAAACAAGAAACAAAAACTAAATATGAACACTGTGTTGAATCTCAGAAACTCAAAAAAACACTTTTCATTAACTCTTCCAAGAAAGTTTACAAAGCTACAATCCAAGCACAAACGCTTCAAAAATGAAAGTCGAACACTTCGTCCTCCATAGAGGTTACATTTGTAGTGCAATTTACCCCCAAGACGTATCTCGAAACATGGCATAAAACTTGGTTACATTGCGGGAATCAAACCCGAAATTACATCCTAAATCCTAACAAACTCTCATGTGGAAGATGCGTGGTGCCCACAAAACATTTCGGGAAGGCACGTTGTACTGCACATGACCAATAAAAAAGGGAAATCTCGATATTTGGGGATTTCTCACTCGCTTGATGAAAAAGACAACTCCGAGCATATTTTTAACAGACTATGGCTGACTGAGCTGTTGGAGGGCCTTCGAGGCTCATGATTTCTCACTCTATGTATATCTTTCACTACTACATTTCGACCAAAAATCCAACGGCCGTATTGTCGGATTTTCGACACTTCCCTGTCGCATGTACGACACTATGATTTTTTTTTAAGCGTCGGTGGAGTTGCGTCAGTTATTCAACATCTGTTTAATCCGTCAGCAAAGTGACACCTCAGTTACCATCGGTTAAATGTAAGGCGTCGGTTAAGCGACATGTAGAACCGTCGGTGAAGCGACGGCGATAAAAAACTAGCGTCGTTTAAGCGACATGTAGAACCGTCGGTTAAGCGACGGAGATAACGGTTAAGCGTCGGTTAAGCGACATTAGAAACTGTCAGTTAAGTGACGGATATAGAGATTAAGTGTAGTTTAAGCGACATGAGAAACCATCGATTAACCGACACTTGTGAATTTTTTTTTTTTTAAATTACCTACAAATTGGGTGATTTGATGCTAGTTTACTGCACCAACCACATGATTGTTTGTTTCTATCATCAATGGCCTAAGACATCTAGACCTTGCACTTTGAGGAAAAGGCTTTTCATCCTCTGATGCTTGTGTTGTGGTTACTAAATGGAGAGCACAAAAAAAGTTTTGGCCATTGCCATCTTCAGTCAACATTAACTTCTGTGAAACAAAGCAAGAAGAAAACCCAGATTTGCACAATACCATCAAAAACAAATATTAACAATTAGTCACCATAGGAAAACAAAGGATAAGAACAGAATGAATCTCATATACCCTTGCATCTAAAATATGAACAGCAACATAGTATCGAGAAGCCTTTGTCTCTGTGACAGCGTTCAATGTGTCAGGAAATTTTGGAGGTGGAAGGTGCACATGAACATTACTGTGAGGCTTCAATAGCTTAATATCTTCAAAATTGTCTCTGTAATGTCGGATATACAAATCACATCCAAGTCTATTTTCTATGACTAATTTCTCAGAATCATCAACTTCTAGAGCAGATGCATTCCGATTCAATACATGTCTGCCATATTCATTAATATCCTATTTTTCGTTGGGAGGAGTCAAAAATCAATAGTATAAATTAGTGAAACTATATGAAAATCATATGAAATAGCTTCAAGAAAACACTTAGACATTAACTAGGAAGAAAGTATATTATCTCAAATAGAAACCTTTTCAAGCTGCATTGCCATACGGGCCTGCTGTTCATGATCTACTTGTTTTCTCCAAGCAAGTATTGATCCTACAAGTGTTTCTACATTTGCTGATGTGATATTCAAATTTACTACATTTGTTGTTGTAATTCGAACACGTTTCCCAACTCTCAATGGCAAGTCAGAAATTGCATCATATGCTTCATACCTACAGATAAAAGTAACAGAATCTCAACTCACTTGCCATATGACATTAAGCCTCGCCACTTGACATATTTTATGTGAGTATTTTATCTTAATTTCTGGTACTTAAAAGCATTTGACTTTGTATTACAAATTAAGTAGCCAACAATAAATTACATAAGGTATCAAGATATAAATGGATGATCTCTACATAATAAATACAAAGTATCATAGTTACTTGAAAATTCCATCAAAGGTTCAATTAGAGGCTGCCACGCTTCCAACTAAGGATTGAGAGTGGAAGGAGCTACTGATGAGACAACTACCACATTCAATGCCTCTGGTCGACCATGTGCAGTGAGATTTATATTTGTTAGTGTATTTTCCACTAGAGGTGTCACCTGTACACAATAAATCCAATGGATAAATTAGTTCTACTTCCCACATTAAGAACTAGAGAAATGTTAGAGTGGTCTTCACAGCCATTCGCTTAAGCGACAGCTAAAACTATTTTTTTTTTAAATATAAATGCCAGATCTGTACAAGAAGGAAAAGGGAATGCTCTAATGAAAGATCTGTACAAAGTCAATGCTTCAGATGGATTTGTATATGGCATTTCATGTCCTCCACCCCTGATGGTTGTGTAAGTTAAAATACTCTCTTGTTTTCCTTTCACTGTATGTCCATATGCTTGAGTCCATCCTGCCACCTGCCCAATTTGAATCTTAATCAATATTCTATGTGTGTGTGTGTGCCAATATAACCAATTCTTGGATAACAAAGACAATATTTCACCTGTTTATGATCGTACCAAGGAACATATGGAATAACTGTAGATAGGTTGAGCTCCTTGGCCAGGTTATTGGCAATGGTTCTTGTGGCTGTAAATGGCACCTTTGCATCTTGATCTCCATTGTGGATTTCATTGATTTTTTAGTCCATCCAATGTTGGAACATAATAGTATTATTAATAATTCTTTCAAAGATATGATTTACCTACAAAGTGTTATGTGTAGACCAGCCTTAAGAAGATCAAATATAATTGGTATAACATTGACCCCCCTGTTCCTTTGATTATATTGGAGCTTCCTAATGCAATTTTAGTGTTAGCCATTACAAAATGTATTTATGGCAGTAATCAAAATCAATAGTTAGACCTAAGAAATAAAAATTAAGTACCACAAGATAGAGATGCTAATTTTCCTATAGGGAGGAGGAATCTCTGTAGTGGTTCTTTGGCCCCTTGATATATCATTCTTGATGTGCATATTTATTTAGTAATGAAATAGAAAATGCCTATGCCAAAATACAAAAGCAAACAAATATACAAATACTATAAGACATACCGAGAGCACGGTTCCCAATATAGTCTAGTGTTTGCATGAAGTGCCTTCTTTACTTCTTGCCTGTTTAGATATTTCTTTAGTTTAATGTCTATGCAGAGGTCAATCTTATTGAATGTATGTTCAATCTGTCCAACAAAAATAGAGATTATTAGTTCTATTGATTTTTTACACAATCTATCTAACAACAACAGAGATTAATCCTGATGATATATGTGCAATTGCAACAACAGTGGTTGAAACCAATGCCACGACATATTGACTAATTCATCTCAACTTTAAATTATTTTTATGATGAATAAATGACTTACTTTCTATTGAACTTTTCCTAGTTTTCCAGATCTCGTCGTCTGGGATCCTCCAACAATTGAACATGACCCCAAGGTAACATCCTCCAAATTTAGGTTTCCAGTTTCACTTTTCACTTTGTTGAAAACATTATAGCAATTTTCAGACAAATTGTCAAGCACATAAGATTCCATCCACCTTTTCGAATTATTGCAAATAGATTGTGTCAGTTGGTAAGTTTCATCTGAGATTAAACCATGTGACCACAAGAATTCGTCGTTGTTTATGCTGATCTCTATGTCAACAAAGGGATTTCCCATATGCAATCAATTTTAAGGGAAAAATAAATGTCATCACTACAAAGGATTAGACCCTTGTAGATAAACACAAAGATTAGACTTGACTCTTGGGATATAACAAAAAACCCATGAGAATAACTCGTTGTTTCAATCTGAAATGCCCAATCTCTCAACAAAAAGATAATTTACATTTCAAGAAATAAATGATTAGAATTGAAAACAATTATCTATTTGAAGTCATGCATGAATTTTGTTGAAAAGATTACCCTTCACTAGAAATTATTCCAATGATCAATGATTAAGATTATTACCCATGATATAAACCTCACAAGGATAACATGAAATAGATCATGCTTGACCTTTTGTAGTTAATGAATGTCACAATTACATAAACTTTAGGTAAACAAAATCTCTAAACCTTTGAAAGAATCCAAATAGTGGAAGAAGAGACATACAGCAATTCCTTTCAGTTGAATGGGCTTTATGTTCATCTTTTTGTTGTGATTCAACACAAGAGTTGCTAATTGAGGCACATAGTGTCCTGCGATATTACAACAAACCAACATGGGTAGTCTTCAACAAAATTACATCAATCAAAATGGATAGCCTTACACAGTTTAAATGAACAAGTGGGAACAGTGGGTCATACCTCCATAACTCTGCCCTGTTATGTAAAAGTCTACACCTCTGTACTCTGGAAATTTCTCAAACCAATTCAAGAATAAATCTAGGTTGTCTTGAGCTGCATTATATGGCACTTCTTTCTTAGTTTTAATCTTATTCAATATTGCCAAGAAACTACAGTCCCATGATCAATCTTAAGGATATATTTAGTTGCAGCAATCTGAAATAAATATGGAAAATAATATACCAATCATTGCATCATCATAATACAGGTAGTCTGAACTACTATAGGAATAAGAAAATACAACACCAATTGGGATCTCTAGATATAGCATGTTTGTTTCTGTCATCAATAAGATCACAGGTTAGAAGCAATAAGATTTCACATGGTAATTATGACCTTGAAGAACAAAAATTGAAAAGGGACCGCCCAAGCCACCATGAGAAAAAAGCAAGGCTCTCTACATCATGGGTGGGCCAAGAAAACTAGCCGACATCCATCTTGACCATGATCTAGTAAACATCTTTGTTAAGGCTCTGTTGTGCCCCTACCCAATAGCCTTTAAAAAAACATTATTTCATCAAATAAAATTGTATTTTATTTTTATGAAATGTTTAAATTTCATATGGCAAAACTAAAGTATTAACAGCTATTGAAATGGTAACATTCCAGGAAAAACTGAAACATGAAATTCAATGTTTTTAAAGAAACCTTTGCAAACTATGATTAGTTCACAAAATCACTATTTTGAAATTATTATTTTGAGTGGATAAGTGTTAATAATTGGTCATAACTTAGTAGTGATTTCTTATCCAATCATTTCTTATTCGATTATGTGATTTTGTTTTGAAATTGGAAGGCTGATTATTGTATTGATGACACCTTATAAATGGGTAATTTTGATTCAATTATTCAACTTGGTAATTCTGATTCATTTAACAATGGATATTGAAAAATAAAACCATGCATTCAATTTAAGAGTTTGAAAATTATTTTACTAAGCCTATCTTATTATTTTTGCTACATTATTAAAAGTGTTGAATAAATAAAGATCAAATAAGTATATTTATAATTAATAGACTTTATTTATTTTTTATTATTTATACAAGATAAATAAATCTTTTAATTATTTTGTATAAATATAATAAATAAAGTTCTTTGATCTTGTAAATGTTTACCTAGAAAATTAGGTATAATTAACACTTTATTTCATTTTTATCATATTTGCAAAAACACGAGGAATTAATGTGAATTTTATAAAGCCTTAGAAATGAGTGTACTTTTCTTTTTTATTGAAGATTATTGTATAATTTATCCACCGGTTATTTGAATAACGGCACGTGGTTATCAATGAAGATTGAAGGAGCTATTAATTCAATGGAAAGGTTTGTGAAATTTGTTTTATCCACAACGGGATCCTCATATTAAACCAGCTATTTGTTCTCCGATATTGTGGAGATTTGAGAGATGCCAGCCGAATCTATGGATTATTATATTGGTAATAATGATAAAACAAATATCCTGTAGATGCTGAAATGTTTTAATTGCACATATTGAAACAAATCGCAGATTTTGAAAACGCCAAAAGAGCTGGAAAGATCATTGGTTAAGCTATTTATTTTCTCATGATTGAATTCTATTTACACTTCTTTCTTTTATTAGGTTTTTTGTTTTTCATGTGCAGATGCTAAGGAGATTGTTATGATTCTGGAAATTGCCAGGAGACGAATTTAATTCTCTGTGAGTTATTAAAAACGCGTTTTCAAATAACAGGCGTTTTTCTAGGCCACGTTGTGAACAAATGGAGACAGATCTGAAAAATCCGCCACATGGGTTTTTCTCAGAACAGACCCATTTAGTTGTACTCAGGTGTATTTTTCCAAAAAGTGATGAATTCTGGGAGATTTCAGGGATTTTCTGGACGCTATTTTTGCAGTTGCGGCCGGCAAAATTTCGCCTGTGTAAAACCTAATTTGGATTCCGTTTTTGGTTATTTAAGCAGACTGGAATTTGCTGGAATGGGAGGTGAACGTGGGGTCTGCCAAAGCTGAAGAGATTTCTTTCTTGTAAGCTCAGAAAACACTCCTGCCTAAGGTCGATAGTTGATGGAGAGGAGACAACAACACTGTGGTTTGATTTATCTGCAATTTTAGACAGCTATCTGTCTTGAGCTATGATATATTGAACTGGTGATATTTTTAATATATGTTTACAGTTTGTATACTTGGCATATATTTTTGATATCTATCAGTCTTGTCATTTCTTTTATATTTTATCTATGTTTGTTATAATTCTCTAAAGAATTTTGCAAATATACATGTCTTGTACGATTATCGATTTTTAATATTTTTGATCTTGCTGATATGTCATGTTGTTTAATTAATGATCGATATCATTGTTTATATAATATGTAATGATTACTGTATGGTTTTGTTAATGTTTAAATTTCTTTAAATATTATCAAGTGTATTCATGCAGTATCCTTATCAGCATAGTTCGATTCCAGGTTTAATATTTTTTTCACTCTTGATAAGGATAAGATCGAAAATAGATTAATATGCTTTTCTTTTAAATTATTTTATGGAAAAAAGCCATTGAATTACATTCAGGTTGTTTCCTGATTTTTTGTAATTAATGTATATTTGTTAATAATGCAAATTTTATAACTCATTTAACATGTTTGATTAATTTTTGATTATTTATAAGTTCAATTAATTAAATACATTTGTTTCATAGATTAATTTAATTAAATTACTAATTCATTAGTAAGTAGATTAACTGGTTTAATTTGTACATTCATTAACTAGTTTAATTTGTACATTCATAGGTATTTATTAGATTTAATTAACCAAAGCAATAGCTATATTTTATCTTTTAGACTTAGTTTAGTTAGACTTTCGGGCTAACAGAGCCTTTAAACCTATCAGAAACAACCATCCCAAACAGCTTGGAACCTGCTCTAAGGATCCCGGTCTGGGTTGTCTTCCCCGTTACGTGCATAGTCACATATGCTCGTCAACAGGTTCTTCAAAGTTTTCGATCTGAATGAGAGCTTGTAATAAATCATGCATATAGTTAGTAAGCATCTAGTTGTGTTTGAGCCCTCAGGGTGGCCAAATGCAATAATAATCAATACAAGAATAAAACCCTCAGGCTGAAAGGAGGAATGCAAAAGCAAAGGAAAAACTTTCATGGTGAAACCTTTAGAGCAAGAAGATAATAAAGGAGAAGTGGTAACAGATCCAGACCATTCAAAATCCATGATGATGAATAGACAGTAGGAGGATGAAGAGTGGGAGAGGCTTTTTATAACTCATTTTTTAGTAGGAAAACAGCCTGTACATCTGATTTTTGATAATGGTATAATTTTTTTATATCTACAGAATTAAAAAGATCTTGTTAAAGTTGTCTTAGGAATCTGAAACTACAAATGATCTCTCACTGATCTAGCAAAGGAAGCCAGCAATCAACATGACCATCTCCAAATGCAAAGGCAGCATAAGCCCAGTCAACATGACATGTTAGCATAGCTACCTAACAATAGATGGGTAGTGGACCCACAATTTTACTGGCCAAGGGAGAAACGTAGGGTGAAAAGAAAAGAAAATGTTTAACAAGGCTAGTCAAACTGTATAGCCAGGATCCTAGTACTTCAACCTCAGTAGAGAAGTTGAGAAGATTGAAGAGAGTTAGTCCACGTGTAGAATTACTTAATCCTATTGGCAAAGAAATTTGCAAACAATTTTTCTCTCTGTTGGATGGTGATATAGGCATCAAAGAGCACGTTGTTTGGGGAGCTTTAGTTCCCTTCATGTTAGCAACATTTGGGATGCAAGCCCCACATGATGGTGCAAGTTTGGATAAGGTTATGGACCTTTTATTGTATTTTCCAAAATTTAAGGACTTAATTATACCGACCATGCTGGCTCTTTCATATAGTTGCAAAACATCAATGATCAGTCTTGTAGACTGTCCATATACTGGATCATATCCATATCTGGCTCTAGCTCTCACTGAGAAAAGGTCACCATAAACATACAGTGAAATTGTGACACAAATCTAATAGATGAGTAAAATATAACAAGTTATTGGACCTCAATACAAGCAATAATAACTCGGACCTTCTAACTTCTTGGCTTTTTATAACCCCTGTTCCCCATTTTTCTCACTCATTACTGTATATTTATCTTTATTCCTGTAACAGATACCTTTATTTTTAATTTATTAGCTCTTAGTTCCAATTTCTTGGGCGGGGTACAAGTCCCTTCACTCATCACCTATGCAGATGGAATATTATTTCCTTTCACAGTCCCATTAGTCACTTTTGGCTAGCGGTGGACATTAGCATAATCCTTTTTCTGCCCACACTATATAAGAAATGTCATGTGCCCCACAATGCCCAAGAGTTTTCAATGAAGCCATCATCAGTGAAATGCAAAAGGCTAACTAAATAATGAAGAAAAAAAGATGCATGTGCTTAATGCCAAGTTGATTAGCACTTGCATTGCACGGGGACTGTAATAAAAAGATAGCAAGGACACTGGAACCTCACACAAACCAACCCATATCGATAACTATGAAGACAAATGCTAAGAAAAGACAACTCCAAAGCTCATGCCTGGTTACTTAAAAGTCAAGACCATCTATATTAGAACTCATTTAATTAATGTGACAAACACTTGTATGAAAATAGCAAAGCTCCTGCAGTAAAAGTGAGAATGAATTAATTCCTTCATACCAGTTCTATTAGCTCTCGAAGTGTAGCATCCCTCCAAGTGTAAATTTGCACCTCGTCTTTTGGCTCTTGGCCTCTAACTGCAAAGTCCTCTACAGTATGATGACTTCCTAACTACAAAAACCCCAATAGAGAAACATGGTCATGAAAACTAGAAAATATAAACCAGTGCTGTTAATATTGCACTATGGCAAGTACTCAACGAAATGGATATACATAAAAATTTTGCATCGAGAGATGAGATCATTCTAGCCAAACCTGGCCAAACCTGCGAATTGTGGGTCTTCCATATTATCATCACTGGACTAAAATATATGGTATTGTTGCATACTGTTCTTTTGAATTTAGCCATTGGGTTGGTGTAATTACACAGGCTGGGATATTAGATCGGTTTTTCAGAGCAACAAAGTACAAACATTCAATGGTTCTTGACACCTCACAAGGTGATGTCTTCCCCTTGAGTTGTCATTGTTAAACACCAAATTGCCTACACAACTAGAGGGTTAAGATCCACCTAGATTCCATCATGTTGGTTCCATTGCAGATGCACCCAGGTAATGTTCAGAGCCTGGTACAAAGTCAATTCACCAGATTCTGAGAAACTTCTAGTTTAGACTTTGCTGTTTCCATGACCAAAGACCCAAGGCCCACATGTCAAAGATACTTACATATTCTTGGTCCTTATGAGCTCATGAGTCCAATGAGCCTGTTTCAGGCGACATGTAAGTAGCTTCACAACACTGCTATTTTTAGCAGTTTTCCTTTTAGGGCTTACATGTCATTTCTGTACACATCTTTGGATTCCTTGCAGAAAAGCAAGTCTAATGAGACTATTTTTAGCAACGTCTAGTTTTAGACATCTATATTTAACAACACTCTCCAGTGTTTATCTTCATTTTCAATCTTTCCTGCTTTTTTCTACTTTTTTCTACTTTTTTGGAGCTATGCTGCTCTTTTGGGCATGTCTATATCTAGCAGTGCTATTTTTGGCAAGTGTAGGCTGTGATATCAAGGTTCCAAGTGTGCAATGGTGGAGTGGTTTGAGAATTCCGGTGGGCAAAGGATGATGAGTCAAGTGTAGTGTTGAGTAGCTAGCTGGAGGGTTTCCCTTAATATGAGATTCCAAATTGCCTTATGCTAAAACCCTAGTACTTGCAAAACCATAATTTGACTTGTTGTATTTAGTTGTCATTCTTTCTTAGTTTGACTTTCTAAAACTTTGGTTTGAGAATTTGAGTTGTTAATTTGACCACTCCCAACCCTAGTTTAACCTCTCCGGTATATTTGGCATGTTTACTAACCTCATCATCACTAGTGCTTCACTATTTCAGTGACTCTAATCTGCCTTTTTAATATCCTTGTAACTTTAACATGCAAAAAATCCTGGGTCAAGTTGCCTTTGCTAAAATTTACAAAGCAAAAGGCCTTAAATAAAGTTCTTATTCTTGAACTCTAGCTCCAATTCTTAATTCTATCAAGCCGAGAAAGCTCCAAATCAAATTGCTCATGCTAACTATAACAAGCAGAAAAGCTTATCTGAACTCCTTTTAGTTGGCATTTTTGCTAAGCTGGAAAACCTGCTAATTTTGCCAATTTCAATCCATAGTTCGATTTCATTCATAACTAGCAAGTTTTTTTTTTTTGGGAACTTTATTCTCAAGAGGAATTCATTAGACTAGGTTATTATTGACAGGTTTTATTTGGAGGATGACTTTTCCTTATCAAATCTGCATGCAATTGAAATATTCAAGGAAGATAGGTGGCATAGTGATTGTTTCTAATCCATAGAGGAGTCGTCAATGCCATAAATCACTTTAGTGCTTTAATTTAGACATCTTTCAGCACATTCTGTGGTTACAAGTGATAAGCAGTAGCCTGTCTGGTGGTTGGCTGTAATAAACATTATGATAAAGCAGTGGGATAGCAGTAGTTTAGTAAATGATTTGGCTGGAAACATAAATGGGTTTGAAAGGGGAGTCTTCTACACCAATATCAGTGCTGCAAGGAGTTATTATTGGCATGTATCAATCCTGGAATTGGTAACCATCAGTTGATGTATGAGGAATAGATGCGAATTGAGGCTTTCCCCCATCCATTAACACTTGGAAGCAGTATTTAATCTATTTGTTTGCATGTTGCAGCTGGATGCAATACACTTTGTGGTTGTTCCTAGTAGCCATAGCCAGGATTGTTTAGAGAGAAAGTATGCCATGCAGAGGTTGTCAAAAATTTAGTATGATTTCTTTCCTTTTCCACAGAGTTAGGGCAGAGGTTGTAATTTTTGTTTTTTCAGATTAATAGATTTCGCAGCTTTACAAAAAAAAATTATATATTATCCTAACTTTCTGTACAACCATAACAACCTATGCATCAAATTAAATGCCCTTTAGATTTCCTCTTTGACATCAAAACTGTTAAGTTAATCTTGACTCAGAAAAAGGTGGGTTTTCCGCACATGGTTTACAATGACACACAGTTTTAGTTCATGGTATTCATGTGGAGGAAGCCTATTTAAATGCTTATTGACAATTTTCTCCATTTAATAGTGTGTGAATTTTGTCTCCATTGTAAAGTGCCTCAAATGGCTGGTATGGGATGGATTGGCCCAAGGATAATAAATATTAAATATATCAATTGGAAGTTAGTTTTCCCAATTAAAGGGTTTCCAACATAAATCTTGGCTTTTATTTGTGCTTGTTATTTCTACTTTTTTCTTTTGTTGATTTTATATGGTATAAAAACCCAAGTAGAGTATATACCTAGACTCTCTCACAAGAGTGGTCTGAGAACGAGAGCGATGGAGAAAGGGCATAGAAATTATCAGGTTAAATTTTGATACAGAAGGAAGGGTCTCTTAGAAAGCATGATGGTTTCCCAGTAGGCTGGAATGGTGAATGAAAGAGGCAGCAAATTTGCAGTTGTTGTTGTGGGGTTCATCCTACGGATGGAAAATTAGAAATTTTTCGCTCAAGAAGTTCTCACACAGTGTTGACAAGATTCCAGTGGTTGAAGCAAGCATTGGTAGAAGCACACAGAGGCCACATGGAATAACTTGAATATATCACATGTGAAGGCCTTGATTTAGGGATTCATCTATGTAGGTTGAAAATTGACTTTACGTGAGAATTATGGGGGATATTATAATAATTCTGGATTTCCAAATAAACTTAGAGGTGGGGTTGTTAAGTATCTTGACTTAATCATGGATAGGTTTACTGTAAGTGGTTTACAGTGGCACATGCTATTCATGTGAACGAAGCCTATTTAAGTGACTTATTGTCTTCACTGTAAAGAGCCTCAAGTGACTGGTGTTTGTTGTGTCCACAAACCTGGAAAGATTGGTAATGGATATATCTTTATGTGGTTTTCCCAGGTTTGGCTCTCCACTTTAGATCGGGTATTTGATCTGTGTGTGCATCCTTGTGTTTATCACTCTCCTACAGGGCTAAAATTTAATAAAAACTAGGGCTATAACAATATACTATTAGATTAGCAGCAACAAGGAAGGTCTTCCTGCATGCATGCGTCCTTGCATGCAGAAGACTTTAAATCAAGAAACCATTTGTATCTAATTATTTTTCCTAAGTTTACTTGGGTTTTTCCGAGGGTTTCCATACCCAAAATAATAGTGTCAATATTGTGATGTGATGTTGTGATTTATTTCTCAGTTTTATATTCCGTTGCATACTATAAAAGATATTCCTGTGTGGTTATCAGTAGATATTTTGAATGCACTATTAGCCCTAGTTTGAATATTAAAGGAAAATTTACATATACATCATCTTGATGGAGTGGATTGAACCTAATGTTGAGATTTGTGTTTATCTTCCTAATGCAGGGTAGATAGAACCTGATATTGAGCTTGTGACATGGTACAAGACAACATTTTACTGTGTCGTGCATGTAAGTTTTCCAAAATAAAGAAGGCATATTATAATTAGAAAATACATACAAACAAACAGAATAGAATAAGTATATATTTTTGTATGTTGAAAGAACAGATATGAATGAGGAAAGAGAGAGAGAAGCGAAAAGAATTTAGCAATTGAAAAAGGAATTATATTAACATTAAAAAAACAGTCAGTCAAGGATACCTTTATTAAAGAAAAAATCGATGAGCCCTCAGGCGGAGGCAGCCTTTTAGTTACATTCTTGCTTTGAGATGGTGTCTGAACTTCATAACCTTCTGGCGCTATCTGGTTCAACTGTGCTAAACGTGAATTTTGCCCTTTCAAATACTGAATTGCCTCTCTCATAGAATCTCTCTCCTCTTCCAATGATTGTATTCTCTGAATAAGTTGTTTAACTTCACCTTGGAAGGAATCACATTCAATCTCAGGCCTCAATTCCACAGGATGACTGTCAACAACATGCCCTGCTGTATTCATCTGGGCATCATGATGTACAGTTATCACTTCCTTGTTCACTATAGTCATATTTACCCCATTTCCTTTTAGAGAGTTGCATCTTCTTGTTCTTGTACTTCTGTTTTCTTGATCAGAAACATCACCGATGCTAGTTTTTCTGTTGTTTTCATCTTCCATAGGTTGAGTAAAAGAATCTTTTATGGCAATTGATTCCTCTCGCGTCAACATGCCTTTCATGTCCAGTTTGTCATTTTATTCTACAATCTCTTTGACCATCAGACTATCAGACACCGCCTCATCCTCTGCAGATAGACTCTGAGAGGACTTAGATCCTTCCCTGGAACAGGGTACTAATTTGGTATGCAGCACCTTCTTTGTCAAAATCAGTGATTCATGTATATGGGAAGGTGAATCTCATTCTTCAAAGAGAGAACTCATACCAGAATTTCTGTCACTTTCATTCTCACACTCAGTCACCTTTTCTCCTAAAGATGAGCTGTTGACATTGAGATTTGATAATGCATCACTTCCATCTGAACGTTCTTCACCAGCTTCTCCCCTGCTGGAAAGCCTTTGAAAATATTTATTCGATCCATCTCTCAAACTAGCTGAATAGGTTGCTAGACTTTTTTGAAGCACCTTCTTTGTTGCAACCCATTCAATATCCAACTAATCATTGTGTGTCATTTTCTCTAGCTGCTGCACCCTCTAAAACAACCTCTCAATGCATTCCCATAGCATCGGGTTATCTTCTACTAGGGACTTTTCAATGGCATCCATTGCCATGCTCTCTGCCCCATCAATATCAGATTTATTCCGACCATCCCTCCCATTCAAAGTAAGGTATTTTGCTTGAGTCAAAGGAGGATAGTCATCTAACTCCAATGGATTGAAAGGACCAGAGTCTAAGCCATGTCCCAACAAAATTTCTGGAAAGAATGTATCCCCCTACTCTTGTTGTGGCCACGAAGAACTCGCAACATCACTCCATTTATCTAGACATATCCTTCCACTCTTTGCTTCCTTAGCATGTCTCTACACAACGTCTCTCGTCTTCCCATCCCAGAAATCCGAGCTATCTACTCTCTCTGCACTGGAATTTATCCTACTGAAAGAATAGTCAGATGGAGAGAAAGAGCCCTCTCTTTCATTCAACCCAGACCTTTCAAGCGACCTAATATTCCCATCCTCAAATTACTCAAAACCAAGACTCAACATCCTATGCTTGAAAGATTCCCGAAGACTTGACCTCTATTGTTGTAATTCCAGCAGGTATGGATATTTAATAAAGCTTGAGCAATTGGCCCTTGTGTGTTTTCCTTGTTTTCTATGATCGAATCTGGTAGTGTGTATTAGGTCAGTTTAGCATATTTTGAGGACATTCATCCCTAATTTGCTAAACTGTTGTAGGTTTGAATGAGTCTCCTAAACCCTGAGGATCTACAAAGGGAAGAAATTTGTTCCTAAAGAGCATAGATAGATTTGGGTACCTTGCCATTCATATTCCAAGTGACAATGTGCATACACAGATTATCAGGGCCAACAAGCCAAGCGAACTTACTGGGTCGCCTTTCGATCCTTCTGATTCCCCGAGTACAGGTCTTTTCCTTTTCGCTCAAACTTATTTACAAAAAATTGAGTATATCATTCCTTCACAGTCCATAAAAATCAACCAAATCAGAGCTGCATAAGCCATCAATCTTTGACCTTTCCTCCTCATCTTCTCGATCTAGCACTTTAGTACCCCATCTAAGTCTCAGTTTTGAAACCCCGAAAGGCTCCTCCTCATTTGAATATGCCATGTAAGGGCTCTCATACGGCTATTTCCAAGGCAAAACAATCAATCTTAACTCCTTACTCTTCGGCGCCTTCCTTCTCACAACCCGCTTCTGTTCATTGATTATATTAGATTCAAAACTCCTATGTACAGTACTACTGCATGAGCTTCCCATTCTTGGCAGGCTATTAAATGTGAATTCTGCAGAAGTCTATTCCTTGTCAAATGTCTCGTACAACCCAATTTGATAGGTGTGTAGCAAATGCCATACATTATGTTCATTTTATAGATATAGTTATGGATCGAGGAAGAGTCGTATAAAATTAAATTTCACAACAATATACCGAATTCCCCAAAACTATAAGGTTCCATATGGATTCATATTTTCTTTATGCCTTGGTATTATGTAATGACTTTGAGGGGTTGTCCTTATGAGGAGATGTGGACCTGGGAGCCGATTATGTTCAAATATTGAACCCCATTTTGTGGAGGCAAACCAAGCCTAATTAGTATTTTCATACTATACATGATATTTTTGTTTAAGGTGCAAGCAAAATGGTCACAGGTGAAGAACCAGATAGATTTCCAACAAAGGAAATGAGTAATCACTCGATAGTAGGAGCGATGTTTTGAATGGAGACATTTATATCATGATTCAAGTATGTGTTTTTGAAGGAAAAATTAGACTTATTACAAAGTTCATTTATGCCAAATATTTCTGATTGTAAATATGTTGATGTGGTTTGAAATGGGCCTACTTCAATCCTAGTTAAAAAAATAACTTATTCATTTGTCATTTGAAATTGGGAATATGATCGTAAAATAAATTGATCAATTCCCCATTTTTACCAAGGAAATGAATTCTTTGAAATCAAAATAGATTGGTGATATCTCATGGTTTGACTTTGAGTTATCTTCAAACTAAATATGACAACAATTGAGTGTGAAATCAATATCCTAGAAGGTGTTATTATAGATATTAAGGAAGATATAGTTGGAGGCTACAGGTAATGAAGAAAAGAGCAGGTTGAGCAGGTTGAGACAATTAAGTGTATTTATTTAAATAATTGAACAATTGAGGCGTCATCGCTTAAGCGACGCTTATGAGGCTATCCGTCGCTTAAGCGACACTTATGATACCATCCGTCGCTTAAGAGACGCTTATGGCCACATTTTCAAAAAAAAAATTATCTTTGTGATTTTGGGTAGGTTTAAAAAAAGAAATCCACGTGCCATCGTATTTTTCCGTCGTATTTTGGATCGAAATGTAGTAGTGTTTCCACTACTAATCTATAGCGGTGGCCATCTCAAATATCTCCTTTAAGATAACATCCATTTCAATGAGGGGGCTATCGGCAATAGCAGGGAGATTTGATTTGACAGTTATGAATTGAACCAATAGCTCAAAGTCCTCACTGATTTTATCGATGATTACCTCTCCCTTTAGCACACCATTCATACCCTCAAACTTTGCATGGTTTAGTCTTTCCTGGTTCAATAGTTCGACATATTTTCTTTAAGGGATCAGCTTCCCCTATGGACCCCAAAACTTAGGAAACCCTTTCTGAAACATGGGTTGGAACAATTTGTTGAACTTTTATACCCCTTGCTCAATAATATTAATCCTATTAAGTGCATTCTGCAACATGTTGTGCTTTGTGGTCATCCTCCTTACTGCCACCAGAACTGATATAATGTTAGTAATCCCCAGGGAAATTAGTTCTTCCCCAGATGCTAAGTTCAGAACAACAATCTCCTTCTATGCCTCCTCCCTAGGACTTTGTGCTATAATTTCCTGCAGGGCTTTACATCTTCTGCTTGCTACCATAGCAACCTTTTTATGCTCATCCACCATGACCAAATTCTTTTCTAATAATGAAATATCTTTTATCATTTCATCCCAGAGCAAATGTTTATCCCCTTGCACAATAACATGGCCTATGATCCTTTCCTCAAACCTAGTTACCTAATATTTGAGTATCCTAATCTCTTCAGCAGAGTCTTCACTTTCCTTAGCTAGCAGTGATCCTGTCCTTGAGATCTTGATTGACCTCCTTCAATTGAGTGATTTCCAGGTCCTTCAGGACATTTGAGGAATATCTTTGATTGTGAGAGTAGTGGGTGATCTGTCCTCAGGGGTGTTATAGTCATTTAATCCATCAATTCTCTTCTGCATTTTTTGCTTATCTTCTTCCCATGTGCGCTTGTCAGCCTCTAGCACAGCAAGGTGACCTTTTAGATCTAAAACTTTATGTTACAATGTCTCAATTTCCCCTTGTAACTGCATAGTCTAAGGAGTTAGTTGGATGTCTTTCATATGTGTCTTGCTTTTCTTTTTGTAAGCCTATATCTTAGCTAGCAGCTTAGCTAGTAAAATATCCTTCTTTGTTGCCACTGGTTTCTTAGATCCAAGGGGCTATTGTAAAGAATTTTGTGCTGTTAGGTCTACTACTTGGTCCCTCTGGAGTTTCACCTGCAGGTTCGAGGCCTTGCTTGTTTCTTTTTCCTGCTTAAATTGGGTCTCCAACTTAACCACCCTTTGATGGGACTTGAGATGGGCTAACGACTCCTTATTCAGATCAGCATAGATGAGCTCACTAACTCCCTTATGGAACACAATCTTATCTCGGATTGAGAAACGATCCATCTTGAACTCGGCCTTTGCTAATCCTTCCTCATTAGTGATGGCTAGGTTCAAGGAGTTTGTTGTAAGATTCGTGGGAGTACTGAAACAGAATTTGCTTCCTAATATCTTGCTTAGCTCCTCGGCCTACTTATGAGTCTCAACCTTGGATTTCTGTTTGAGTTTCCCATAGGTGGTCAAAATTTTCTTTTCAATCTTAAATTTCCCTTTAACAGTAGAGTCAAAAGAATACTTCTAATAATTGAGTAGAGACTCCTCACCCCCTTTCTTCATTGATTGTGTGGTTCTTCAGGGCTTTCTCTCTGAGTGTGTAGTGGCTGTCTTTACAACCACTATTTGTTGCGCGATCACCATCTAATTTGCAATGTTTCCCTAGTAGGGTTTACTGAATGGAAATGGATGGATTTAATCCTTTTGGAAGATTGAGTAGTACCCACAGTGTATGGACAGTAGTACTAGTCACATATAACCTGCCGCCATGGTTTTGCATGAAAAGGAGCTTTTGTTTGTTGTCATTGTTAATACCCGTAACACCTCGGCTTTGACCCCATTTGCATTTAAATAATATGATGTAAATCATCATGGTGTGGAGCTCAAGGCAAAAGCCATGCCATCAATTTAGTGTTTTTGTTTCGGCGATTAAGATTTAGGCTCATGGTGTTTTCTTTTATGCTAGCTGAATGTTATAGGTATGGAAATCAGGTTAAATTTGTGATTTTTAATTAAAATCCTACAACCAACTATGTCCATGCAACAAAATAAGATAGGGAATGATTTTTCCTAAGGATAAGTGGGGGGAGGTTGGAAGAGTGGGAAGAAACTTGAAATGGGCAAAGCACCATTTCTAGAAAAAAAAAATATTTAAATTTTCTTGGGCAAGAAAACACCCAAAAAAAAAGAAAGAAAAAGAAATGCATGCCTTTCCCTCACGCAGTTGTGTTTCACCTTCCCCTCGCGATTTGGACTGTGTGGAACGTTTTGCCAAGAAGAACTCGGGAAACTTGTTTTATTTTTCATGATTTTTCTTGTCTGTTAGTTTTTGCAAAATTTGAATGCCAGAATCTGATTTGTGTTTTTTATTTGAGGGACAAGCAAACGATTTTATTTTTGGTATTTGCAGTAGTTGGTCTCGCTCAGGAAATGCTCAAAAATTCATAATTGTTGTGTGTGTGTATTCCTTGGATTTGTTGGGCACTCTATTTGCAAGTTAATTAAAACCAACATACATAATGTTCAATATAAATTGTCAACCTAGGGAAGTCTTTTATTTCAAAGATAATGTGCACTCTATATGCTTAAACACTAAGTAGCTGATGATGTAAATGAATTATCCTACCTTCCTGTTCAGCCCAACTCTTCCCCTGATTAACTTAAACTAATTTAACTTCTTAAGAATGCAAAACCACACATACATTCTTACAACCTTAATCTAGAAATAATAGATTCAGAAGATGAACATCTAGATTTACTTTTGCAGAAAGTTAAATCCTAAATTACCAAGCGATCTTGAAATCCATTATAACTATCTTAATTCAACTTGATCTAGGAATTAGAAATATAGAAATTGAACTTCAACAATTATAACTGCAAATGAACTTAATTAGCAAAACTCAAGAAAGACATCAATTGAAAGAAACTAGGGATGAGCTCGGTTGTTATAGCTATCACACAATTGCATAAAGAAAATTAGTCTACACAGTCGATTGTCACACCACTCTGCTGCAGCTCACAGGAAATGCAATTAGTGATCAATTGAAGGAACACATAATAAATCATTACTATTGCAGCTGTTATAAAATAATAAATCTGCTGTAACATCCACACCACACGACAGAGGAAATAAATACCTAATTAACTTGGCAATCTCTATAGGAAGGTGGGCCTAGCCTTCGAACAGAGACGCCAAAAATTAACACACATTAAACACTGAGATAAGAAGAATCCTGCTCCTTGTATTAAATTATAAAATTAAGATAGAGTCTTTGTCATAGCTTATACAATAAGATCAATTAAATTCCAACCCCTAGGTCAGGATAGTTTCCAATATTTATACATTCACAATCATAACTTCTACCCACTGATATCGAGCAGCCATGAAGATCTTTGATCTTTAGGATGCCCTATTCCCGATACATTGTTACAGCTGTAGGCAAGATAGAAGCAGAAAATATAGGAAGTCTATTACTCGAGCCAGCAATGAGATAGCAAGATCAATCTAGAAGATGCTCCATTGGTTGCATCTACCCTCGAGCAAGGACATGTTATTAAATCCGAGTCTATTGCAACCAATCCTGTTGTAGCCACCCTTGTATAGCTTGCATGGAATAGTAACCTTTGACTACGTCCTTTGTACAGATATCAGATATATGGCGATCAATTCAATAATGAATGTCCATCTCTCTCTTGACTCGTTCATCCTGCTACAACTGTATCTTTTACATATTGAATTATCTTTATAAAATCACCATATGTTAGGATAATCCAAGATATAGAGTCCTGTTTACAACAATCATAAGTATTAATAAGATAAGACAATAATTAACCATAACTGTATGGATTGAGGGATCAAGTGAAGGAAAACATCTGTTTGGTGCATATAATGGAGTAAGATAAGGCAAAAGGGGGTAGGTAAATGTGGTAAAAAATGGGTCATTTCTGGGCCCAACATCTGCCCCCAACTACCCTATTGCATGTCCCTATGCAACAACCTCCATTAGTATGAATATGAAGCTAACACTATGCTTCGTTCATGGAGAGAGTAAAAGTTATAAGAGAGTTCACGTGTTCCCTGTTTTTCCAAAAATCCATTATAGACAACCCAATATCTCCAATGCCTATTCTCTTCTGCCTTTGTCAATGAGAAATACTCCCTGTATGGTTTTGATGGCCACCAGATGAGAGGAAATTTGAATTTGAGTCCCAACCAATTAACTCCACATTCCTTCATAATTTGAATGGATCTCACCTTATAATTTGGCTGAACTTGAAAGGTTTCATATGAAACATTGATTCAATAAAGAAAACAGTAATACATAAATGTTTTGCAGGACAAAGTTGTCATTCAAGTTCACACACATACTCTAGAAGTGAACATCTAACTAGAATTCAAGTATTCATGGAGAAGAGCGTGCCTGTTTTCTAACGGTTGCTTGATGGATCCATGTAAGAGTATCCTTCTCTTAAAATTTATGTCAGTAGATCAATGGGTTGTACAATTATAATATATTTAGACCCAATTCAATTCAGTATGGTGATATAAAAAGCATTCAACTATAGTATGGAGAAATACAAAGCTTAAAAATTGCATAGCATGGATAAATCTATAATATTTTCTAACATAAACAACTCCTATTAATGCATTTATAGATATAGAATACCTGCAACTAGTATAATCGCGAATGAAAACCACCATCACTCAAAAGACCAATGATATGAAGTGTGACATTTTCGAAGCACTCCTTAATGTATTTAAACCCTTCTCCCTCATAGATTTTTCCAGAGGCAAGAGCATAATTCACTAATTTTTCTGTGCACCCAAAGTCAAAATCAAAGTTAATATGGTTCCCATCCTAAAAGATGTATCACAAATAAATAGTAGAAATATCTTTTCAGTTACCATTTATACAATTATAAAGTACATCTTATACAAATATCATATGATATCACCCCAATTTGTAAGGTGGTCAATAAATTAACTATTACACAACCATAATTTCAACAAAATGTTAATGCTTACAAAATCTTAATGCACGGAAAAATACCTAATGTATAGGATAGTCATAAGTCACTTTGAATGTAGAAATGATCCACATGCAAGATATTCCTTATTCACTCTAATCCTTCACAGTTTTCATCAATAATTTTCCAAAAGTAAAAAAACCACAACAAGCAAAAATAAAGTGAGTTTCTTGTTACCTTACTGGAAAATAACAGATATCAAGCACAGTAAGTCATTTAGGATAATAGAATCAAATAAGTACTTTGTTGCTTCTTTGAAGAATCTGGAAAATAGAGTAACAATTTTATTTAATCTGGTTGAGTCATTTAGATGGATAACTTAGCTTTAGCTTATAGAGCTTGTTAGCTCGCGAAATCTTTTAGGTAGCTTATTAGAGCTTAGTTAGCTCAAGGAAGGTTCGATCAAGAGGAACAAGATCATAGTGTAGACTCTTGGAGCTTGCACAAAGAGGGAGAGAGAGGTCTCTATTTGTAATGATCGATCCATTGCATTTAGGTTCAGATAAAGGAGCATTGTGAAATAAGATCATATGCCTATATTTTTGGGTTAATTGAGTTTATTGATTGATTTTCAAAGCAATTTCCCATTTGAATCATATCTTGTGACCACGTTGACTATATGGTTGGTTGAATGAAAAAATGTCTTGAGTATTAACATTTACACACAGTAAGTCACTTTTAGCTATGCATTGCAAGGAAGATCCACGATGTAGGAGAGATTTGTTAACAAGTCAATGATGGTGATCAAGAGGTGAGTTTATCAACGACTAAAGAGGAATTTCAGTAACTAAATAGAGAAAAATTTAAAGGAGAATATATTGCGAAGTTGGAAACTAATCGTTGCAAGGATGAAGAAGATCAAAGCTTAAGAATGATCTTACTGCAGATCAACAATGGAGAACTATTTTGCTGGGCGAACTAGTGCGATAGAATAAATCCCTAACTGGTGCAATATTTTATAAAATACACCCTATAACAATTTAATTCTACCTGCATCGATCTAGATCTAATGGTTGTTAGTTCGTTTCGTCAATGAGCTAGCAATTAGCAGGTTAATTGCAGAACTTAGGAGTGAAATCATTGTGTAATCTAGTTCATTGATGATAATATTTGTGTAATATTTGGTCCACAAGTGAGAACGTGTTGGGAAGTATTTTTGTATATGAGGATCCTAGCCAAGCCTAAGCATGTAGTGGGAAGTACGGTTTCAAGCCTGAAGAGATGGATAAGGGAGATTCGCAGCATAGGAGAGATATGGTCCTTAAGGCTCAGAGGACGCCAATCCATGATGATGTTAGGATGATGAAGGTTTAGTATAAAATGGTTATGATGGTGAGCTGACCTCCACCCTTATATTTTGAAGAAGCTTCGCCCTCTGCTCAATGACCTCTTTGTATTATCCCACCCTCTTTTGTGTTTTTTGTGTCGAAAGGGACTGTGACTGTGTTTTCCACTCTGCAGCGCTGGTGCTTGGTGAAGATTCTATCTCCACCATGGTTTCCAAACGCTCTCAGAGGGGAATATTGGGGTTGGGGTAAGTCTTGGCCGACAATCACGACAAGGGTCATGTGACTAGAGCTCATATACAAGTGCAGGAAGCTACTGACTGCTTCAAAGACTTTGTTCCTCTTGTGACCCATGGTGAAATTGAATTAGTTGAAAACTGTTTAGCGGACAATGCTAAGGCCATGCCTAGGGAGGAGTTGTTCCATGAGGTTGAACCTTGGGTGGTAGACCCTGGAAATACAGCTTGTAGGGCTGCAGCCTATGATAGATTGCTTATGCTCTATTGGGTTAACATGAGCCTGATAGTGAACTCTTCTCTTAGCGCTACTGAAAAATGGGAAGGGGATGAAGAACCTGTGAGGGTTTGGAAGGAGCATAACTCTGATTTCTGGCTAATACACAAAAAGATAGACCTCATGGCCAAAAATATGGGGATTCAATTATTCCACTCGAGGATGGAGCAGAAGGAGGTCGGAGGGACGAGCATGGACAAGTCAAATGACATGACTTTCAGGGAGCCCTCTGGGAAGATGAAGCAATCCAAACACTCTTCTCCGAGAGTGTCATCTAGGGCCAGATTTGAGGGCCCTGTGCTTATGCTTTTTTTATTTCTTGTTCAGTTTATTGTTAGTGGTTCGAATAGTGATAGGATTTATAGGAATCTTATGTATTTAATCAATTTTATATTTTTATCATTTACTCAATATGATCTAGGATCTTATCTGAGAGAATAATATGCACAAAAATAATCACAAGAGATAAGAGACACAAAGAGTTTCCTCGGGGAAACTATAAAGGAGAAAACCCCACAACTTACTCAGAGATAGAATGAGCACCAGTAGAAAAAGTAAAAACCGAAAACATAAAGATGATCTATGACAGCTGATCTCTCTCACTTGTGCCATCGCTTCCTCTATCACTCATGCGCCCCAGTTGAGTGAGTGTGTGTGATAAATAGAGAGACTCACTCTCTATTTATATTCTTTCGTTCACTTAATATTTGACTCTGTTATGTAGGCTCGAGTAATCCTAACTCATTTATGTAGCCTCGAGTAACCAAAACTCGGGTACTAATGACCTGACTTACATTAACTCACCAGGTCCGAATTCTCTAGGAGAGTTTAATAATCCTAGTGCCCCACAACTACGGGGACTTTAACCCTTAATCAATAAGGAGTGTTACCCTCTATGACTTCACATGACTTGTTTACATTATTGATTCTCTCGATAGGAAAATCGCGGTATGACATGACTTAGTTACATTACTGATACTTCTCGATAGGAACATCAGGGTACAATACATAAGACATACAAATGAATACATTCTGAAGTTACAAATACATCAACACTCCCTCTTAACTATGAAGGTATTCTCTTGACACAATTCATCAACACAAGTCTTATTCTCTGGATCAAGTCTGGATCATCATCAAAGCTGTATCATCACTGGATCATCATCAAAGCTAGATCATCATCAAATATGGATCATTAGATCATCATCAAATCTAGATCATTAGATCATCATCAAAGTTTGATCATCACTAGATCATCATAATCATCACTGCTTCCTCTATCTCGATTGAATGGTTCTTATCTATCAATTCTACTCGTCACAGGAAGTTCTACAGAGCCATCCCTTTTTCATGCTGGTTGTAGGACTAGCCTCCATGTAGGTATTCATCTTCTTCAACACTTATATCTGACCATGGGAGGAACACATCCCGCAACCATGTCAGAATGACCCACCCAACACTCACATACGACTATGGGAGGAACACATCTCACAACCATGTCAGAAAGGCCCAACACTCACATCTGACCATTGGAGGAACACATCCCACAACCATGTCAGAATGTACCGACACTTATATATGATCATGGGAGGAACACATCCCGCAACCATATCCGAAATCCTCATCACTTATATCCAGCCATGAGAGGAACACATCTTGCAACCATGTCAGAATGTCTCTGCACTTACATCTGACCATGGGAGGAACACATCCCACAACCATGTCAGAAGGGCCCAGTACTTATATCTGATCATGGGAGGAACACATCCCGTAAACATATTAGAAAGGCTCAGCACTTATATCCAACCATGGGAGGAACACATCCCGCAACCATGTTGGAAAGGCTTAGCACTTATATCTGACCATGGGAGGAACACATCTACAACCATGTCAGAAGGGCTCTGCAATTACATCTGAACATGGGAGGAAAACATCCTACCACCATGTCAGAAAGGCACATGGACTCATCACTTCCCCTTGGAAGGACACTCAATATGGAGAACACCAAGATTTTCCCTGAAGTACTCAAACTTCACTCTGGCCATTTCTAGCATAGAATCACATTAGGGTTGATTACATCCAAGGATAACCTGTGAGCTTGACCAGGACCGATTACATCTGAGGACAACCTACAGGACCGTTTACGTATGAGAAACATACTAGCTCACCTGGATTTTATGCTCAAACAACCTATCTCATTGGCTATGCTAGATCTCCCTCTTTTTAGACATATCGATCTGGATCACATACTTGAGCTTCACTGCTCCTCTCTTAGTTGTTCTTAGCACCATGCAAAACTACTTCCTGCTAAACCAAGAGATCACACTTGATCTCATATTGAAGCAACACCTTGAAGTGCTCTTCATATCAATGGCATTGCATGCCCAATTCGAATCCACCTAACCCTCCAGGTTAGTTTTCTAATTCACCTCATACTTGATCCCATAATCAACTATACCCTTTAGGTACCTCAGAATATTATTTGCAGCAATCAGGTGAACATGTCTTGTATATGTCAAAAATTGGCTTAATGTGTTCACAACAAAGTAAATATCTAGTCTTGTATTCATTAGGTACATCAAGGACCCAATGATTTGACCATACATCATAGCATCAACTGTCTCTGATGAAGCATCGCTTAATAGCTTCAGGTTCAATTCCATAGGTGTGGTCATGGCCTTGTAGTCCATCATCCCGAACCTCTTCAGGATCTCTACTGCATACTTCCCTTGTCCTATGGAGATTCCATCTACATTCTACCACACCTCCATGCCTATAAAGTAGTGCATCATATCCAAGTCCTTCATCTTGATCTCGACAGCAAGTCTCCTTGAAATTTTAATGAGTTCCCCTTTTCTGTCAAGAACAAGTCATCGACATATAGCAGGAGAATCACTGGTCTTCCACCTTCAACTTTGAAGAAAAGGTTGGAATCTGCTTTACTCTCAGTAAATCCTAGAGCCATCAGTAAGCTATCCATGTTGTCGTACCATGTCAAACCTGATGATCTTCTGCAGTCACTCCATATGAAGTGGAGCATCATTCTCCCTCTTCCTTTCGTACTCTATGTATTGAAACATTACTTATTGGAGTGACAAGTAGCTTCCTCTGCTACTAATATTCTATGTATCCATCTAGGATCACTAGATACTAATATCCTCTATCTTGAACCTTTTCAAAAGTTCTTCTCGCACCCATCTATGAGCTTGTCATCCTCTATAGGCTTTCATCTTCAACCTTGTAGTAAAGGTTAAGGTATTCATCACTTTAGGTGATCTTCAAGCTCCTCATGTATGTGTTATCCCATGAGTGTCTTCTCAGCTCATACAAGGCCTTATTTAATTTACACACATGAGTCTTCCTGTCATGTGTCTTAACTTCTAGTGGCTGCAAATGTCTCTTCGTAGTCTATGCCTTCTTTCCATGAGAAGCCTCATGCTACAAATCTTACCTTGTACCCCACGATGTTGCCATCTACTGCATGTTGGATCGTCTAGATCCATATGGAAGACATTACAAACTTCCCTTCAGGTCTTGATACTACATCCTAGACATCATTCTTCTTGAATTGGTATTCTCCTTCCCTTTCTTCTTGGCTACTTCTTCATAGCTAGAAGGCTCTGCATCAATGATGTCACTCAACAGTGTCACATAACTGGAGTGTCTCTGAGGCCTCTTTCTTTTTGTTAAAGTATCGTCATATTATTCTTCATATTGGATTCTTTCTTGAACTATCATCACTTGTTCTTCGAAACAAGTCTCGTCCTTTTTTTCTTGTAGGTGATTGTACGCGATCTTTCGTACAAGTCAAATGTATTTGTATGGTTAGAAACATTTCATAAGGCATAATCATAATTGAAAATTCTTATGTGTAAATATATAATCATGCAATTATTTTAGCCAATACAACATTCATCCATATCTTACGAAAACTTTCTAGATGCCTTCCATCTCTACTAGGACAACATTGAGATTGTGCATTAATCAAATATGTCAGCAAGGAGTTTTCATTCTAGATAAGTAGCAATGGAGAGTTGTATAGCACCATGTGATACTTACCCATCACATGCATATTAATAGTATATTGTCATTAATGAAAACATTCTATCATGCATAACACATCAACTAAATATAAACAAATGCATAACAAAATAATATCATTAAATGGCAATTGAATTCTTCTCTTTATTTGTTTCATGGGTAGACTCCTTGAGTCTTCCACTTCATCATCTTCTTCATTCATGACATCATCATTTCTTATCCAAATGCTGAGATGGATAAGAGGTTCTTCAAGAATTCAGTCCTTCATATTCCTCATTGCTTGAGGGATCTTCTTTGAATCATGAGAGCTATATCTTCAATTGCTCCCATATTCTTTTATCTTATTATGAGTCAAGCTTCTTCTTGTGTGCACTCTTCCCAGAGTCTGTTGAAGGTAATTACATCCTTTTGGAACACATTCCTTGAATGAATGAATCCCATGATCCTGGGAGGCCATTTAAGGTGGTCATCACAATTTCTGCATTCTCTACTTCTTCATCCACTACTTCAAGTTGTTCTTTGATTTTAGATATCCTTGTAAAGTATGAATGTATGGTATCTACATTCTGTATCTTTACATTCTTCAACTAGTTTCTCAAATTCATCTTTCGATTTATGGTCTTCCCTTCAAATAGCTTGGTCAAGGAATCAACATCTCTTTAGGTGTTTTTAGGGAAGAGACTTGTTGTATAAGGTGATCCTTGATTGAATCAGCAATGATCTTCTTGGCCTTAACCAAGTTATTCTTGTGTAAGGCTTTAGCTTCATCTCCATCTGGACCTTGAACCTCTCCACTTATGTAGGTGTGCAATTCATTTTCTTCAAGAACCAATGAAATCTGATACATCCATGCTTGGAAGTTGTCAGCTTCACCAATATTGTCATCAATTTGGTGTGATTAGTCATCTTGAAATGAGAACCTCAACTGTAAATAGAAAAAGATTAGATGTTACCGATTTGAGGTGTCTGTCCTCGTTCGAGAGTTGACTGATCTAGGGTTTGTCAGAAAAACCCTAGTTTTCAAAACTTGGAATTTCAAAATTTTGAATAGATAGAAAGATAGACCTATTTAAGGTGAGATGTCCAATGTACTTCTTTTTCTGAAACCAGTGGCGGGAAGCTCTTGGAATAGGAAGCCCTAGTTTTCCCATTTCCTCTACAGAAATTCATGATATTGTTGTTGCAGTATCTACAAAATTATTGATCTTATGTGTCTGAAATTTTGTATTTTCGTTGCCTCACCTATCCTATTTCCAACACCATAGGTTTGAGCAGAATTCATTTCACCATTTGGGACTTTTGAGCGTTTTCCCAAGGTGACTTGTTTCAGGACTGTTCCGCATAGAGAAGTTGTACAAAATGCCACATGTCACGCTTTCACCTTTGGGGTCTAAAACATTTACCACAAAAAATACATCCTGTTCCCTATCTAGAACATCTTTAAAAATTTCATTTGGATATTCGTAGCCCGAGATATAGAAATTCTCCCTAGATGTCCTTTTTAGGGATGAATCGTGGAAGGGGAGGGAACCCTGATTTCGATGAATCATATGTCCGATAATATAGAGAATACGAGCCTCAAAGTTTTACACATCATACATCAGGATTTTATATTCATCCTATGAAAATTTTGACTTCTAATACTTCTTTAATCCCAATATATAATGAATGTACCAAAACTACCCGTTTTTTGTATTTTAGGGTTTTTTCAGGCTCGGGGTCAAACTAGGGTTTAAATTTCCCAGAGTTTTTCCCGACCAAAAATATCGACCTTGGTCTCTAAACTTTCATTTTGATGAGGAGAGAAATCCTATGCTGGGATCACTCAAAAATTACTCTTCAATGAAACGCCTTAATTTCCCGATGCACTAGTAGGTCAAAAATTGAAAATGCTCATAATCATATTGTGCTTCAACAGAAGGAAGCGCCCTTCAATGGAGGTTCATCCTAACCTCCTTTTGCTGATGGATTATGGAGAGTGACACAAAAGGTAAGAAGCCCTAGATTCCATAGATGCATAGTGTCCTCTTCTCAGGTTAGGTCTAATACCATGTTAGATTTTTATCATTTATTCAATATGATCTAGGATCTTATCTCAGAGAATAACATGCACAACAATAATCACAAGAGACACAAATATTTTCTTGTATGAAACCATAAAGGAGAAAACCCTGCAACTTCCTTAGAGATAGAATGACCACCAGTAGCAAAAGTAAAAACCGAAAACATAAAGATGATCTCTGAGAGCTAATCTCTCTCACTTGTGCCAACACTTCCTCTCTCAGTCATGCGCCCTAGTTGAGTGAGTGTGTGTGATAAATAAAGAGACTCACTCTCTATTTATATTCTTTCATCCACTTAATATTTGACTTTGTTATGTAGGATCGAGTAATCCTAACTCAGTTATGTAGGCTCAAGTAACCACAACTAGGGTACTAATGACCTGATTTACATTAACTCACGAGAGCCGATTTCTCTAGGAGATTCTAACAACCCTAGTTCCGCACGACTACGGGGAATTTAACCCTTGATCAATAAGGAGGGTTACCCTCTATTACTTTACATGACTTGTTTACATTATTGATTCTCCCGATAGGAACATCGGGGTATGACATGACTTAATTACATTACTGATACTTCACAATAGGCACATTGTGGTACAATACATAAGACATATAAGTGAATACATTCTAAAGTTACAAATACATCAACAATCAAGGTGGGAAATGACATGAACAATCTGGATTTTTTGTTATGTCTTGTTAAGTTCTTTGTTATTGGTTCCTGTAGTGATTTATTTATGGGAAGATTATGTATGTAATCGAGATGGGGCATGCCATGAACAATCTCATTGTTTTGTTTCTGGATGGGTGGTTTTGTTTTGGGACAGATGTACAACTTGTCAAAAATTGGTAGGTGGTTTTTGTATTGGTTATTCGGAATGTAATTAAGTGAGTATATAGTAATACAATCCTTTTATTTTAAAAAAAATATTGGAGAAATTTTGTAATATTTTACAAGTGCTTCAATTTCTCACCTTTCAGCAAAAAGGATGGATACAATTCATATATAGTTTGATATTAATGTCTTAAAATAAAAGGAATTTACCACCAACGACCACAAACAACTGAAAAGTAGTCAATGGGATTGCTAACTACATTATGTAAAATCCTTTAATAGTGGTCATGCCAGCTTCACAAGACTCTATAGGTGATACTCCCAATGCCTAAGAGGAAACCTATAGGTGATGCTCCCAAATAATTTTGAAATTGTATTGATAATAAGCATATATACCTCAAAGTTCAGCTCTAATGCCAATAACATCATATGATCTTGGCATCCTCTATGCTTTACACAAATATTTCACACAAATTAGTTGTTACACCATCAATTGGGCATAGTAATGGTTGTAATAAATATGTTGTAATTAAATAGTTTCAATATTGTTCATTACATTACCCTCCTATGGTCAATATCTATCTCACAATCAACTTTTTTCCTTCAACAAATGTGTAATAAAATCAATTCATAAAATAGACAAGTACAACTATACTTAAAATGAATAAATCAACACGTTATATTCAATGAAATGACAATAAGATATCTAATTGACAAATTCATTATGGTGATAACTTGCAAATATGCATTAGGGAATGATACAAATTATCATTATATTCCTTTCCACTACTAAGACCTACATATATCATGACAAAATGGTATGTTCATATAAGCGATTGATAAATATGTAAAAATAGGCATAACATATATGAAATTCTAAAAAAAAATGAAAAGCTTCTCTTGGTTTCAAGAATATCGTATTCTCTACTAAACAGGGCCAACTACATGAATTTTGAAGCTCATATGGCCCCCCCCCCCCCCCCCCCCACCCCCCTCCCCCCCCCTCCCTCCTCACATCACTCTCAATTCCCCACACCCAATCTATCTACTGTAAAAATAATTGAAAGTTACATAATAGAATAAAACAGATAATCTCCATGCATAAACAGTAGCAGAACAAATAATATATGCATGAAAGAAAAATCCAAGTAATAATCTAAGATATAAATTTTCACAAATACAACTTAAATGAGAACTAATAAAGAAATCATGCATGCTACTTAATGAACAACATCCAACCACGTGCCTTCACAATCTTGTCGAACATAATCCATGCCACCATCACCTATAGCTTCATCCTTTTTGCATTTCTTCCCTTAAAAATCATCAACACTTGATAACTTTGCATAGTCCAATTCATATCTATTACATTTTCATGGTACCTTCGGAGGGCATGTCAAAATACACACCAATCATTCTCTAACCGATCTTGTACATAAAATACCTGTTTCTCTTGTCATGCTAGAATAAATGGATCATCTTGAACTCTATCCTTACTCAAGCATCTCTTCAGATTCACCATGGTGAAACCAATTTCATCAACTTTCATTCCATTCGTGTTTTGTACATCTATCCAATCACATTTTAACAATGGATACTACACCAAATAGTTTTCCAATAACATTATTTCTTGAGTCACTCCATAATATGTTGTCGTTTGATGTATAGGGTTTTTATCCTTTACACTTGATCTCATTAATGTTTGTCCATCTATTCACACACCACTATTTTGGGTGGCCCTAAAATTTTCTATGCTTTTAACAAGAAATCTAGACCCATTGATTAAGTAGCCATCATACTTAGTTGCATATGTCCTTGGAACACATGCCAACCATTTAAGGGTATCAAAAATATTTTATTTTCCTTCAACCTATAAATTTTTAAATGTCGTTAGAAAACCATTCAATTTCAAAATATATTAAAAGAATCTCACCTCCATACATCATAATATTCTTGATGAGTGAATTTCAATTAAATCTAATATGAAGAACATATAAGTACCAGTTTTCTTATCCAATCACTAAATTGTTGGTTGTGGAGCTTTTGTATTAAGAATTCATCATTTTGGGATTGGATGTTACTATTGGAAATTTTTGTCAAGTGCACCCTATTTTCAAGTAATGTCAATAAACAATTTATGAAAATATTGTTATATATTATAATAAAAAATGATTCCATAAGGATTTGCTTATTACTTACTCTATCCAAGGTTGAATTTCATCTATGTTGTGCAAGACCCATCTTTGGGCTTGTAACAAACTAGATTTATCTAATTCAATAGAAGTTCCACCAGATAAGACCTTCCCATATTGTCCAACCTCTCCTTCTTGATCATACCAAGCTTCATTTCTACTAGGCATGCTTTCAAAATATTCACCTTTTTTTGAATTTCTCTTTGTTTTTGTAATTTTAGACTTTCCCCATTTTTCTTCCCTTCCTTCTATTGCTATAAAAATATCTAACACATGTACAATTGTAGGTCCAATGAGATGCTCAGACTTCCCATTAAATGGTCCTTTTTTAGAACGATACTTATGATTTATTGGAGGATATCTCCTATGTTCCATGTACACACACTTCCTACTACATTTGAGATACATTGAATCTGTGTTGCTTCCACATATAGGGCATGCAAAAAACCAATTATTCGTGCAACCATCCATATTTCCATAAGAAGGAAAGTCATGGATTACCCACATCAATATAGCCCTAATATTAAACAATGACCTTGAATGAGCATCGTATGTCCTTGCCCCTTCATCCCATGTTAGTTTTAGTTCATTTACCAATGGTTCCAAATAAACATCTATGTCATTTCCTGGTTGCTTAGGACCAGGTATTAACATTGACAACAAACAAAAGATCCTTTTCATGCATAACCATGGTGAAAGGTTATATGTGACTAGTACTACTGGCCATACACTATGAGTACTACTCAAGATTCCAAAAGGATTAAATCCATCCACTCCCATTCAGTAAACCCTACTGGGGGGAACGTTGCAAATCAAATGGTGATCACGCAGAAAATAGTGGTTGTAAATCCAGCCACTACACACTTAGAGAGAAAGCCTCGAAGAACCACATAATCAATGAAGAAAGGGGGTGAGGAGTCTCTACTCAGTCATCATAAGTATTCTTTTTCTTTTGTTGTTGAAGGAAAATTTGAGACTGAAAAGAAAATGTTGACCACCTATGGGAAGCTGAAAGAGAAATCCAAGGCTGAGACTCAGAAGTTGTCTGAGGAGCTAAGCAAGCTATTAGACAACAAATTCTCTTTCACTACTCCCAGGAATATTACAACAAACTCCCTGAACCTAAACATCGCTAATGAGGAAGGAGTTTCACAGGTCGAATTCAAGATGGATCGGTTCTCAATCCTTCATAAGATTGTGTTCCACAAGGGAGTTAGTGATCTCATCTATGATGATCTGAATAAGGAGGTGTTATCCCATATTAAGCCCCAGCAAAGGGTGGTTAATCTAGAGATCCAATTGAAGTAGGAAAAGGAAAAAAACAAGGCCTGAAACCTGCAGGTGAATCTCCTAAAGAACCAAGTGGTAGACCTAAAAATACCGAACGCTTTACAGCAGCCCCTTGCATATAAGAAGTCAGTGGCAACAGAAAAGGATATTTTACCAACTAAGCTACTGGCCAAGATACATGCTTGAAAAAATAAAAGAAAGACACCTATGGAAGACATCCATCTACCTCCTCGGACCGTGCAGTTACAAGGGGAGATTGAGACATTACAGCATGAAGTTTTGGATCTGAAAGGCCTCCTTGCTTTGCTGGAGGCTGAAAAGCGCACATGGGAAGAAGAGAAGCAAAATATACAAAAGATAATTGATGAATTAAATGACTATAGAACCCCTGAGGAAAGATCACCCACTACTTTGGGGATCAAATATACTTCTGGTATGTCCCGAACGACCTGGAAATCACTCAATTGAAGGAGGTCAATCAAGAGCTCAAGGATAGGATCACTTCTAACGAAAGTGAAGACTCTACTGAAGAGATCAAGATACTCAAATACCAGGTAACTAGGTTTGAGAAAAGGGTCATAGGTCGAATTCCCCTGCAAGGGGCTAAACATTTTCTCTCGAATGCAATGATAAAGGAGATTCCCTCATTAGAAAAGCATTTGGTCATGGTGGATGAGCATAAATAACTTGCTATGGCAGCAAGCATAATAAGTAAATCCTTGTAGGAAATTCTAGCACAAATTCATAGGGAGGAGGCCCAGAAGGAGATTGTTGTTATGAAATCATCCTCTGGGGAAGAACTAATTTCCCTAGGGATTGCTCACAGGATATTAGTTCTGGTGGTAGCAAGGATGATGACCACAAAGCACAACATGTTGTAAAATGAACTTACTAGGAATAAGATTATTCAACAAGGGGTATAAAAGTTCAACAAATTGTTCCAGCCTCTGTTTCAGAAAGGGTTGCCTCCATTTTGGGGTCCAAAGGGGAAGCTGATCCCTCAGAGAAAATATGTCAAACTGCTGAACCAGGAAAGACTAAACCATGCAAATTTTGAGGGTATTAATGGTGGGATAAAGGGAGAGGTAATCATCAATAAACTCAGCGAAGCCTTTGAGCTACTCGTTCAATTCATGACTGTCAAATCAGATCTCCCTGCTATCAGCCATAGCCCCCCGATTGAACTAGACGTTATCCTAAAGGAGCTATTTGAGATGGCTACCCCTATAGATCAGTAGTGGAAATATATACATAGAGTAAGAAATCATCAACCTAGAAGGCCCGCTAATAACCGAGTCATCCGTAGTTTGTTAAAAATATGCTCGGAGTTGTCATTTTCATCACACGAGCCAAAAACCCCTAGATGTCGAGATTTCCATTTTTGATTGGTCACATGTAGCACAATGTGCCTTTCTGAAATGTTTTGTGGGGACGAAGCATCTGCCACATCAGAGTTCGTCAGTATTTAGGATGTACTTTCAGGTTTGATTCCCGCAATGTAACTAGCTTTGATGTCGTGTTTTGAGATACGTCTCAAGGGTAAATTGAACTATAAATGCAACCTCTATAGAGGAGGAAGGGTCCAACTTTCATTTTTGAATCCTTTGTGCTTGGATTGTAGCTCTATATTAAAATTTGTTGGAAGTGTTAATGAAAAGTGTTTTTTTTAGTTTCTGAGATTGGTCACAGTGTTCGTATTCAGTTTGTGTTTCCTATTTGCGTCATTTTCATATGTGTAAATTCTTCTAATGCTTTCTAGAGAAAACCCTCACCTGTCTTAAGCCTGCTAAGGGCTATTATGACATGTCTTAAGCCTGGTAGGAGAGTCATGACTAGATGAAAGTTCCTTAAGGACTGTTAAGGGTCCCACACCTATGTATGAAGGTGCCATGACCTATTGTGGGTTACTAAGGGTTTTGTGAGGGTGTGTAAATTTTTTAGTAGCCTAATTATGTACTGCTTGACTAGGTTGTGATCTGCTAGTATGGATGGAATTCTGTGTGAGGTCTAGTATGTGGGTCTCTACCCTTTATTGCACTAGTTATGCAACTAATGAACCCCCTGAGTTGATGCCTCTCACCCATTTGCTGGATACCAAGATGGGAGCAAAGCTCATAGAGGTTAGAAATAATGGAACCTACTCCTCATTGAGGCCCGATGGAAGAACCAAAGTAACCGTTGAGTACAAACATGAGAGTGGTGCATGGTTCCTCTACACATTCACACAGTTCTCATCTCCACTTAACATGATGAGACATTGACTAATAAACAAGCTTTATCTAAAGGAAGTGAATGGGTTTGATTTTTATACAAGGGGGAAATGCTTTGAATAGTAGCCTATAATGACCCCTATGAGATCCTCCTAATGTTTTTACGATTTTAAGTGCTTCAAACATTAGTAAAACCACTCAGTTATGAAATAACCATTTATTGCATCTCAAAAAGACAACTCTCATAAGCTTCTTAATAAAAAATGGTTTTGTAAATAAAATTAAATTTCATAACATTTATAACATTTACACCTTTGAAACATTCGAAGCAAGTGCATCTTTGCGGCCTTTTCTCTGCGGCGAGAACGCTAGTCATTCAAGTAAAGGATTTCAAGGATGGTCAACGGCCATTCGAAACAAGCTAACCACATAACCAAAGGAACTCTCTGACATTGAATTTGACAGGGTTGGAAGGATATCTACCAGGGTTGGAAGGCTATCTCAAACTATTATATCAGGTGCACACATTCTTTATCATTTTTTTAATAAATATGTACTGCTCATATATTTCTTTTGTTCACAAGTATGAATATATCACTACATCTACCAAATATTTTAAAAGGTAGACCTAGCACAGTTACTCTACAAATCCTTTATGAGTATATAGAGTCATGAGAGAAAAGTAGAGAAGAAAGAGAATTTAAGCTACAAACAGAGTTAGAGGCCATGCTGGAAAATAAATTTACATCTCTTGAAGACAAGATCCAAAAACGAATAGAAAATAAAATAAAACTATTGGAGAATAAAAGGGCCTTGAAACTTATAATATTTGGTTTGAAAGAGGAGGTGGACAAGGATACATTAGCCATAGCCTAGACAGAATTACATAACAGATTACAAATTGAAACAACATGTCTCACAGAAGCAACAAGGTGGGGGAAATTAACTGAGAACAAAGGAAGGTTGATCGGATAAAGGTGAGCTCTACTAACCATAAGTATGGCATACTTAGTAAAACCTCAAGTAAATTAAAAAAGGAGGTTCAAAAGGTAAAAGAAGCTAGGAAGGAAGGAAAATGGGCAATAATCAAAAATAGAAAAGTCGTTATTCGAGATAGAAACCAAAAATATAGTAATAAATAGCAACTCAACATGCTCCGGATTCTTTCTTAGAATTGTCGGGGCTTCCCATGGAACAAAGGCCCCAAGCTAATTTGGATCTCAAATGAAGTTGATATTATATTGTTAGGTGAAACTTGGGAGCACCAAGAATCTAAGGTCCCTAACATAGATGGCTTTATACTTTGGTCAATATGGAACAAACGATCCTCTCATAGAGGCATTGAGGGTATATCATTAGGAATATAACATCTTACCCCATGCTAGGCTTTATAAAAAAGACCCTTACAACCAATATATTTGGATAGATATTACTCACGTTAATGATAAAAAAAACCTACATAGCAATTTGTTATTTTTCCCCTAGTAATTCTAACTTCTATAAGAAAAACAATTTAGATAAAAATTTTCCTTACCATGGTTTAGAGAATGATATTTCTATCCTAAGGAATGAAGGTCATATCCTCTTCATGGGTGACTTTAATTCCCGTACTTCGAGCAAACAAGCTATTATTCTAAGCAATTATTCCAACCCTAATCCTCTTTGATTAGATGAAGACCTTACTCTAGCTAGCAAGTACATGAGCAGCTCTGAAGATCTAGGAGAAATTTTGTTTGGGTCTGAGCTAGTCAAGCTTTGTAGCACTCAAGATCTCATAATTTTCAACGGCCTAAAGAAGTGGTCCGATTCTAGCCAGATGACCTATATCCGTGGGCTTGGAAACAACGTGGTAGACTATGTTTTATCTGATATCCCTTTATACAACGAAATAATAAATTCTGACATCTTAAAGGACCACGAGCCTCACTCAGATCATAGACCGTTAATTGTAAATCTCAATTCTGTCATTCTTAGAGATCCCATAAAAGATAATCCTTGTAGCCAAAATAACTTGATCTTAGATAGAAATAAAAATGATCTCTTTCTAAATGATACAAAAATTAATTTGCTTCCTTTATCAAGTATAGACAACATAGAAGACCTCTATCATAATTTTACTACAACCCTCGTTTCAAGTAATAAAAGAAATAGAAAAACCAACCCTTGGCATGATAAAGATTGTAAAAGAGCGAGAAGGAAAATTAAGGAAGCTCTTGACGAGTCTCTTAAAATTCACAAGATAAAAAAGTGCAAAGCCCTAACTAAAAGGAAAAAAAATACAATATATTTAGAAAAGATAAGAAAATCTCTTACACCTCTCTAAAGTGGCTCCTAAGAAATTCTGGAGGCAGATTCTAACTAGAAAAACTAAAGATAACGATAGCATTGCTTTACACGACTCGAATTCCTATCTTAAAAAGCTTTATGAATCCCCGAATTTCATAGACAACTTTGAAACCATGGTCACAACGGTAGAAGCTTACTCATTAAAATACATGTATTTTGGGGTTAAGCGTCTGAAAAATGGAAAAGCTAAGGACATTGAAGGTTACCATGCATAAATCTTAAAAATTGGAGGTCCTGTCCTCATCCCTCACATCCACAAGCTATTCAATCAAGCAGTCAAGTAAGATTTCCCTAAAACTTGGACTTAGAGCCTCATTATCCCTATTTTTAAAAGTGGGGATACAAATAACCCCTCTAATTATCGGACAATTATGATTAGCCCACTCTTATCCACCAAGCAGGTTTTAGAAGGCAGCACTCAACAATGAACCACCTCATTACGCTTAGGATCATTGTGGAGGAGTGTGGTGATGATTAATCCAATCTCTTTTTTTCCTTTGTGGACTTTAGAAAGGATTTCGATACGACGCCTAAAAATAACCTACGGAATATATTAGAAGAGATAAAGGTTCCTTTTGAGTTGAGAGCTGTCGCAATAAAGTTATACGAGAATGTAATCGCCAATTTTAAGAGCAACGAGGGGTGGTCGAGAGATATTAAGTGTAATATCGGAGTTAAACAAGGTTCCCCCCTCTCCCCTACACTATTTGGCATTTACATCGATAAGCTAGAAGGTTGTTTAGAAGAAGCAGGTTGTGCTAGCACATTCTTAGCTGGAATAGTCATCATCCTTCTTCTCTATGCTAGCGATATTGTTCTTCTAGAAAGGTGTCCATCTCATCTTGATAAGCAACTACGACTCCTTAAGCATTTCTACTCTACCATGGGTATGACTATCAGCACTAACAAAACAAAAGTTATGATTATCAAATCCAAGGACACTTACGCTAATTTTGTGTGTGAAAATAGCAACTTGGAGGAAGTATCTTCTTACAAATATCTAGGAATTTATATTCATCACAAGCTCAACTCGAACTATAGCATTGAGAAAAGGATTAATGGAGGGTGGAAAGCTTACTTTGGTCTTGAAAATAAATGTAAAGAAGCAAACCTTGTGATGTGAAATAAAAAGAAGTTCCTCTTTGAAAATTTAGTCACTCTTGTTACCTTGTATGGATGTGAGGTTTGGGGTTGCAGCATCTCTAGAGAATCTTGGAGAAATATTGAGCAAAACGAGAAGCGTTTTATAATGTATAACCTTAAAATTAAAAGCAATACACCATATCCTCTTCTACTTAGAGAAGTGGTTCTTTCCCCTATCGAGAGCCTAGCTATAACTAGGCTCCTATTGTACAAGCAAAAAATAAATAACATGGGAAACCATAGACTTCCTAACTTAGCTTTTAATTCCACCCAAAACCACCTTAGGCTCAAGCAAGGTTGGTATAAAGATACCAAGGCCTCGTTAAACCACTAGGAGATTGACAAAAATATTGCATTGCAAAATATTAATAACATGAAAACTATTGTTACTTCTAGGTTTAAAGAGAAACTATGGTGTGAGAAAGATTTAGAGACCAAAAGAAAATTAAGATATTATGAGGTCATCAACCCTACTCTAGAAGATCAAAATCATCTCTGTGTTTTAACAAGTTCAAAGAAAAAAACTAATATAGACAAGATAGTAATGAACTCTCATGAGCTCGATAGTGAAATAGGTCATTGGACAGTTCCTTAAACACCATGGGTGGAAAGGATCTTCCATCTCTGTGAGAATAGGAACATTGAGGATGAAAATCACTTCCTCTTAGAGTGCCCTGCGTACACCCACATTAGATCTAAATTTCATAATATTTGTTGCAACACCAACCTTCCTAGCCTTTTAACTTGTCATAATTATAGTGAGCTCGAGACACTTCTCACCAAGCTTTTTGAGCATATGAATACAATGTTAAAACAAACTAATTAATTGGTTTCTTTAGGTCCCATAGACCAAAGCTAACCATCATCATCATAACACTAATCTCTATAGATAATTGGTCCATTAAAAAAATCAAATTTAAATTTCAAATTAACTACTTGAAAAATCTAAATAATTAAATTTAACTTTTGAATTTTGAATTTTATAGCTATTATTTATTAGCCATTTAAATTTTGACAAAAAAAATTTCCATAATAATTTTATTAATATATTAAAATTTTCCATTTTATGTGTTTTAGGTTAATATTTTTTGGTTCTAATTTTTATTTTTGATAATTAGGGTTTTTGGTTTGGATAATATATATATAATTAATGTATGGCATGCTGTGCACACAAATTTGCAGGTGCTTTTCATCTATGTTCGGTAAGTGTTGATTTCACTATTTCTTTTATGTGTTTTTGTTTAAGTTTTTTTGTTCACACTAAAGGTTTATAATTTCTAAAATTGGTTAATATCTAAATATTTTGTGTTTTTGGTGAATGGTTTTTAGTTCATGGTAATCTCTAAGCCATTTATTACACAGTTTATTAGGCTCTTTCTTCTGTTGTTTAAGTAATTGGTTCAATAGTGGATTCTTTAGATCCAACAAATGACCTAAGACTAGATGATTCATTAGTTCAATCTCCTTAGCCATAATGAAGATACAGGGAGCCAACAGCTTAAGAACCAGTTGGATACTTTTTTTCACTAACTCACCCAGTTATTAATCTATCAAGTAATGTCACCCTCTTTGCGGTAAGAAACGGCACTACATCACCTCCTATCAAGCTTTAAGGTTTAGGGTTTTGAAAGTAATTAATATCTATATTGTAATGAAAATGGAGAAAAATTTATCAATGTCGTTTAAGATAGAAATCGAGGTGAAAGATGGCTAGCGAAGCTAGCTGTAAGAGACAAACTCTCCATCGGGGAGGCTGGACGGTTCCCTGGAGTTAACTACGTGGTTGGAGCTCTCACTCTCTCTCCAAGGGTGTAAAGGCAAAGGCAGGGCTAGCCCATAGCCCAATAGACCGGATGACCTTCCTTCCAAGAGTAAAGTTATATTTTAAATGTCTGATTTACTCTTTAAGGGAATGTATCGGAAATTTATATTTTAAATGTCTGATTTACTCTTTAAGGACATGTATCAGAGTCGTGTGTCAATTTGCCTCAACCCAACCGGAAAGCCGGAAGTTTGAGACGGTGAACAAACATATATAATGCGAAAGAATGAATTTGAAAGAATATGACTTTTAGCTTTGCATATTCAAATACGTTACTCCTTTTTTTTTCCTTACTTGGGCTCTTAACTCACCTTAGAAACCTCTATCATTGCCCTCTTGGTCCTTAACGAACTAAACATCGGTCTCAACCAAATCCTGGATCTCTAGTTTCTTAGATCAAGTTTTTTCCTCGACATCCAATGTATAATTGTAAATCCAGTTTGAATCAGAAATCCCATCTTGGGTGTTTTCTTCTGATCGGGAAATGCAGAGGGAAAACCCACATGGATGCTCAGCAGCACGAGAGCCGAGAGAAACAGCAGGGACAACACAATGCATCTGCAACTTCTCTCCTGTGACTGTTTCATTGTGATCCTAACTCCTGGTACTGAAAGGCCTCATTCATTAATTTATTCTTCAATTCCTGCCATATATTATTACTGAGATTGTGATCACAGTGTATCAAAGAAAAAAAGCAGAATTATTCCTCCGCCCACCGCCATTTCCTATGCTTTTATTGCCTGGGTCTCCTGGAAGAATCTGGACGTAGTGTTATATAGACATTATTATTGTTTATCCCACAAAATTCACATTCAGATTGGCTACCAGATCTGGGATTGACCTACCTACGTTTGTTTTTTCAAGTAACAAATTACATTTAAAGAACAAGTAATCGTGTTCACTACCACCGCTAGATCGGCGGTAGTTGCCATGTTCTTTCTTCCCTTTGCTATAAATGGATCCTGCCAATTTATGAGATCTGTTGGGAGTCGGCATAGTTAGATCCTGCGAATTTCCGATATGCGTCGAAACTTGGATGCTTGGAGAGTTGGAGTTTCTTGGGGCAAATAAATCCTTGATCTGGAAGATTGATTAATTTTCCGGCCTTTCAGATCGATAACTAAAAATGAGCTGAACCCATATCGATTTTCATCCATTTTCATGTTTTATTTCCACATCGATTTTAATTCTATTTTTTATATATATTCTAAAGCTAGTTAAAATTTAGTTATTAATTTTTTTAATGTTTAATTCGTTAATGACCATGTGGCGGCAATTGCCTGCCCGGTCATTGAGTTATATACCCACTTGCTTGTTTCGAGTAGTATTATAGATGCCGATGCCTAAGAGAAGACTTCAAAATATTTTGATTTTTTCAGATGCGTCATTGCTGTAATATTGATGTGGAATTGATGGGTGTGGTTGACTTACTTTAATTAATAATAAGTATGAATCAGAAATTCTAATTGATAGCCAAAACCAAGCTGACTAAACTTGGATTTAGGTCTCAGTCAATATTTAAAAATTTCACTTTTCACTTCGATCGGTTTTTTTTCTTCGACCATTTCGGTTGCTGCGACCAAGTTGATATCTGCGATCAAGTTGATATCTGTGATCAACTTATCTACGATCAAGTTGATATCTGTGACTAGGATGGTAGAATATGTTTCTTAGTCTAAAGACTTAAGAATTTACAAATGATTCTACCTGTGAGTAAAATAAAGTAAACTACCCACTTTTACAAATCCAAATAACTTATAACAAAAACATATTCCCAAATATGTAGGAAGATTTAAATCGAGCAAGGTGCAGTAAAACCTCAAACTTTCACGCAGTGAGATTTTTATGGGTTCTTGTTCTTTTGCTTATCAGTAATTGTAAAAGACATTTACAGAAGTAAATATGGAAACATGTGCAGCCAAATAATCATGAATTCAACCACAAACTATTTCATATATTTAACTATGCAAAAATACAAAGTAATACAAACTTGTCTGTTACAAACTCGTCCGTCTACGGAGCTTCAGCTCTTCGACTAAATCAAAATGCATAGAAGCTTGAGCTTCGACTTCTCTTTCTCACCCAGAGTTCCTCTACTGTCTAATGTCTCTCTTGTGTCTGTGTTCCTGTGTAAACTGATTTACAAATTACTTCTTCTATTTATAGGCAATCTGAAAATTGCTTCAGCATAGGCCGACTTACTTGCCGACTTACTTTCCATTAAACACTGCAATAACTATCTACCTAACAACTTAGCTTCTGAAATAAATTCGATTGAATTATGCTGCCTACTTGTGGAATTTTTCTTCTTGTCAGACTGACAGACAAGATCGTGGCTTGTACAGACTCTGACAGAGTCGGCTGGAGATCAAGTGCACATCTGCGAGTAATTACATTTTTCCAACACTCCCCCTTAATTATGAGCAGATGGGGATTTTTAAAACAAAATTTACAAAATGTTTCAGAGCTTACACATGCTCTGTTTATGACATAGTTCACTGTGGAGAACTTGTCATTCCAAGATAACTACGCAGATACTGGAATGTGTCCTTTGCCAATGGCTTTGTGAAGATGTCGGCAAGTTGGTCCTCACACCTGCAAAATTCCAAACAAATTTCTTTGTCGTTCACCAAATCTCTTATAAAATGAAACCTTGTGTCGATGTACTTGGTTCTCTTGTGAAACACATGATTCTTTGATAATGCTATGGCTGAATTGTTGTCACAGAATATTGTTGTTGGTTCTTGATGGTTTTGTGACAAGTCTTTTAAGACTCTTCTCATCTAGACAGCTTGACATGCAGCACTTGTTGCTGCAACATATTCTGCTTCAGCTGAAGATAGAGTTACTATGGGTTGTTTCTTTGAAGCCCATGAAACAACACCTGTACCAAAATGAAATGTGTATCTAGATGTGCTTTTCCTATCATCTATGCTGCCTCCATTGTCACTATCAGTGTAACCAATGAGTTTAAAATTTTCTGAGGTTGAATACATAATACCAAGGTCTTTTGTGCCACTTACATACCTCAGAATTATTTTACCTGCTTGCCAATGTGAGTCTTTTGGTGACTCCATGAACCTTGAGATCAGACTTACTCCATACATAATGTCTGGTCTTGTTGCTTTCAAATACATAAGGCTACCAACAAGCCTTTTGAACAGCGTAGGATCTACAGTGGATCCTTTATCATCCTTGCTCAATTTTAAACCTGTTATCACTGGTGTTGGGGATGTCTTGCAGTTAGACATGTTAAACCTTTTTAAAAATTCACTTGCATACTTAGACTGTGATATAAAGATACCACTTTCAGATTGTTGAACTTCAATGCCCAGAAAAAATTTCATAAGCCCCAGATCAGTCATTTCAAATTCATTTTCCATGACTGTTTTAAAATATGCTATGCCATAATCACCAGTAAATATTAAATCATCTACATACAGGTGGACAATTAACATCTTACATTGCTCATCGACTTTGGTGTACAAAGTTGGTTCACTTTCACTTCTGTGAAATCCATTTTCAATGAGATAGGAATCAATCCGACTGTACCAAGCTCTAGGAGCTTGCTTCAAACCATATAATGCCTTTTTCATCCTGTACACTTTGTGCTCTTGACCTGGAACTTCATACCCTTGTGGTTGTTCCACATATACTTCCTCTTCTAGATAGACATTCAAGAATGCCGACTTGACATCCATTTGATGAACATGGCATTTGTTTTGTGCAGCAATGGCCAAAACTATTCTGACTGTATCCATGCGTGCAACAGGTGCAAACGTTTCATTGAAGTCGATGCCGGGTTGTTGTGTGAACCCTCTTGCTACCATTATTTCCTTGTGCTTTTGTACATTCCCATCAGCATCTTGCTTTGTCTTATAAATCCATTTGACACTGATTGCATCCTTGTCTTTTGGTACATCGACCAGTTCCCATGTCTGGTTTTTCTCAATGCATTCTATTTCTTCATCCATGGCTTGTGCCCATACTTCTTCTTCAACAGCTTCTTCAAATGATAGTGGGTCATGTATAGGGGAAAATAATGCAAATAGAGAGAATGAATTAGGTATACCAGCTTCATATATCACTTACAGACTTCTTGTCTTCACCGGTTCTGTCGATGTTGAACTGGACGAAATGCTTGATGGAGTCTGCTGTCCTCTTGGTGTACTTGTCGGTGTAGCTTGAACTACTACTTGTGTCGATGGTCCTTGTGGTGAACCATGTCTTGGTGTCATGGGAGTCGACAGTGCTCCGACCGCTTGACTTACATGTGGTATTTGAACCACTTCCTCTTCCATATCATCGTTGCCAATGTTCGACACAATCTTGACATGTGTGTCGACGGTTCCATCCCATGATTCATTCTCAACAAATTGAACATCCCGACTGATTATCACTTTCCTTGTGGCGGGGTCATACAACTTGTATGCTTTTGTGTCTTCTGAATAGCCAACAAAAACACATTTCTATCCCTTCTTGTCTAGCTTCCTTCTCAGCTCATCTGGGATATGAGCATATGCAACACAACCAAAAACTCTTAAATGTGAGACACTATGATTCATACCTGTCCATGCTTCTTGGGGAACTTTGTTCTTCAGACTCTTTGTCAAACATCGGTTCATAATGTATACAACAGTTGTGACTACTTCACCCAAATACTCATTTGGCAAATGTTTGGCTGCCAACATGCTGCATGCCATATCCATGATGGTTCTGTTCTTTCTTTTGGCTATACCATTATGCTGAGGTGTATACCATGCAGTGAATTGTTTCTGTATGCCATGGGTCTTGCAAAAATTCAGAAATTCATTTGAAACATATTCACCTCCTCTGCCGGTCCTTAATATCTTGATGCAGTGTCCACTTTGGTTCTCCACGAGTGCCTTGAACTGCTGAAAATAACCAAATGCATCAGATTTATGTTTCAAGAAATATACCCATGTATTTCTTGAGTAGTCATCAATAAAGGTTAGAAAATACTTGCAGTCACCAATGGATGATGTCTGCATTGGACCACAAATGTCAGAGTGCACAATTTCAAGTGGTGTGCGTGCTCTATAGGACTTTCTGATAGGAAATGCCTCTCTGTGCTGCTTGCCAAAAATGAAACCTTCACAAACCCTCTCTGGTCTGTCAATAAATGGTAATCCCTTCACCATATTCTTTGTGTGCAGTAGCTTCAACCCACCAAAATTCAGATGTCCAAATCTGAAATGCCACAACCAGGATTCATCCTGAACTTCTGTCTGAAATGCAGCTTGCAAATTAGCGCTGCAATTTTCTCTCTTGTCGAGGATCTCGACTGTTTCTTCACTTTCTTCCTTGAATGTAGTTCCTGTCTTTGTCTTCCCTTTTATGTTGGGAACTATCCTCAATGGAAATAAGCGGTTGTTTGTCATTGGCACTTTTGCTATCAGCTGATCACTTGGACGCTTGTCTTTGATCACACAGTGTTCATCTTCCATGTAAACTCTATAGCCCTTTTGTAACAACTGTCCAATGCTTAACAGATTATGTTTTATACCTTCAACATGATAGATATCAAGGATATACTTACTCTCCCCCTGTTTGGTTAGAATATAAATAGTGCATTTTCCTAAGACAGTAACTTGGACATTGTTTCCAAGTGTAACATCAGTTTTAATTGAAGTATCTAGACTGGAGAATAGATTTAAATTACCAGTCATGTGGTTGTTGCATCCTGAGTCTGAGTACCATATGTCATGTGGACTTTCTTGAACAACATTACATTCAAATGGAGATGTCGATGCCATTAACATCGCACCTATCGAAGTGTTGGTGCTGGTTGACTGACTTGGGCTTTGCCTTCCTTGGTCATATTGCTTTTTCCTGCATTCATATGCATAATGACCAAACTTCTTACAGTAATGACATTGAATTTTTTATTTATCAAACCTCTGGCCACTTGGTTGACTTGGGTTCTGGTTATCTCCTCTGCCACCGACATTTACAGGACTTCTGCCTCGTCCTCCTCTTGAAGAACTTCTTCCTCTGCCTCTGAAGTTGTTTCTCCCCCTGCCTCTACCATGGCTTATGGATGACTGTGCTGTAAATGCACCTTCCAATGATGTTTGTGATCTGCTGATTCTGTGTTCATGATTGATGAGTGAAGCTTGCAGCTCATCAATGCTAAATGTTGGCATGTCTGTGTGTTCCTCTAAGGTCACAACCAAGTTTTCAAATCTTGGGGGAAGACTTCTGAGAATTTTTTCAACAACCCTTTGGTCTGATATGGGTTCTCCATGAGATTTTAGTTGGTTTATCAACCCAACAATTCTAGTGTAGAATGTGTCTACATTCTCTGAATCTTTCATGCACAGAGATTCAAAATCTTTTCTCAGTATCTGCAGCTTGGATGTATTTACCTTATCCAAACCTTGATAGGCAGTCTCCAATGTATCCCATGCTTCCTTGGCATTAATCTTTGCTACTATTCTTGGGAGTATGCTCTCATGCATAGCTTGATGTATGAAAAATAGGGCTTTTCCATCTCTCTTCCTCTGTTCTCTCAAGACATCTTTCTGAGCCTGTGTGAGATTGTTATATGCTGCCATGTCTGTTGGTTCTGCATAACCATGCTGGACTATCTCCCAGACATCTTGACCTCTGAATAAATCCTTCATTGTTAAAGACCAATATTCATAATTCTTTCCTGTAAAACTTGGAGGTTGCAATGAACCAGAAGTGGAAGCCATTTTAATTTTTAATTAACTTTCCTTAGAAAATTAATTTCCACCTTTTAAGACAAGATTTATTTTTTAAAATATTGGGCTGTTATAAACCTTGCTCTGATATAACCTCGCTCTGATACCAGATATCCAAAACCAAGCCGACTAAACTTGGGTTTAGGGCTCAGTCAATATTTAAAAATTTCACTTTTCACTTCGACCGGTTGCTGCGACCAAGTTAATATCTGCGATCAACTTACCTGCGATCAAGTTGATATCTGGGATCAACTTATCTACGATCAAGTTGATATCTACAATCAACTTATCTGTGATCAAGTTGATAGCTGCGACTAGGATGGTAGAATATGTTTCTTAGTCTAAAGACTTAAGAATTTACAAATGATTCTACCTGTGAGTAAAATGAAGTAAACTACCCACTTTTATAAATCCAAATAACTTATAACAAAAACATATTCCCAAATATGTAGGAAGATTTGAATCGACCAAGGTGCCATAAAACCTCGAACTTTCACGCAGTGAGATTTTTATGGGTTCTTGTTCTTTTACTTATCAGTAATTGTAAAAGACATTTACAGAAGTAAATCTGGAAACATGTGTGGCCAAATAATCATGAATTCAACCACAAACTATTTCATATATTTAACTATGCGGAAATACAAAGTAATACAAAATTTTCTGTTACAAACTCGTCCGTCTACAGAGCTTCAGCTCTTCGACTAAATCAAAATGCACAGAAGCTTCAGCTTCGACTTCTCTTTCTCACCCAGAGTTCCTCTGTTGTCTAATGTCTCTCTTGTGTCTATGTTCCTATGTAAACTGATTTACAAATTACTTCTTCTATTTATAGGCAATCTGAAAATTGCTTCAGCATAGGCCGACTTACTTTCCATTAAACACTGCAATAAATATCTACCTAACAACTTAGCTTCTGGAATAAATTCGATTGAATTACGCTACCTACTTGTGGACTTTTCCTTCTTGTCAGATTGACAGACAAGATCGTGGCGTGTACAGAATCTGACAGAGTTGGCTGGAGATCTGCGAGTAATTACATTTTTCCAACACCAATATGACCCGTACGTATATAAGTACGGTGTCTTAATTCATCTACCGCACGCATTAGCTTGCTTGAGAGTCTGGGTTTAATATAAAGCAAGGCAGTTTCTTCCCCAATGGTCCAATACCCCTTACTTTCTTTATGCCCATCCTGGCCATCTAACCAGGCATAGAATTAATGAGCAGCTCTGAGCATAGGTAACCCCTATAATAACAGGAACTGCCTTACTTAGTAGGGTCCTTACTGCAGCTCCGATCAGCTCCGACAGCTAACTCCAATGACTTTGACTTCTTAAAGCTATTCTTCCACAACTGCTACTTCTCAAACTCTTTTTCATTTTAGCAGGTTCACTTAAATCTTATAGATCTGTGTATGGAATGGGTTGCTGCCTTTGAGAAGGAATTGTCAGAGGGTTGAAACAGGTGTGATTCTTGAGCTTCAGTGAGTGAAGTAGATCTAGAACTGTGATAGGTTGTGTTGGGTAAGATGTCCAAGATCTATCAATGATTGAAATGTTTTATTGGCTTGAGATCTACAAATTGTTTTTAAAATATGATTATCTTTGAATCCCTTTCTGGCAGAGGGAAACTCTGCTTTTATTTGTGTGTTCCCTCCCTCTTAGAGGATTCTAAGATAAGTGTTTAGCAACACTTTCTCCATCAATTGCATTATAAAAGCCCCAAGTTACACAAGTAGATCAGTCAGGAAGGTAAGGGTGTGGAAGCGAACATTAAATTAAATACATCAAATAAAATCAATAACAACCTTAAGAGCCTGAAGAGACCAATAAACACTCACCAACCATATTAGCTAAACAATACTGTATTAGACCATGTAGGGGTACCAGAAGGGATATATGGCTACATCATAATAGACTGTGTTACTCCTCAAACTAGCACCCTTCACAAAGTATTGAAGACAGGGAGCTATGAATGATAAGCAATTAGGAGATGCACCCACCATCACCTCAGTGCACTCTCCTCTCTCTTTATGCTAGCTCCTTAGGCCAAGGGAGGCTTCCCTAAATAAATTTGGAAGCCCCTTCCTACATATGTCAAAGAGACTGAAACTTTCCATTGCTGCAAATCCTAAAGCACACTTGAACAAAACATTTCAATCATTGGAAGATCTTGGACATCTTACCCAACAACCTATCACAAGTCTGGATCTACTTCACTCACTTAAGCTCAAGCATCACACCCGTTTCAACCCTCTAACAACTCCTCCTCAGAGGCAGCAACCCATTCCATACACAGATGTATAAGATTTAAGTGAACCTATTAAAGTGGAAAAGAGTTGGAGAAGTAGCAGTTGTCGAAGAATAGCTTGAAGAAGTCAAATTCGTTGGAGCTAGCTGTCGGATATGATCGGAGCTTCCAAAGAAGTAAGGACCCTACTAAGCAAGGAAGTTCCTTTTATTATAGGGGCCAGGGGGTTACATATGCTCAGGGCTGCTCATTAATTCTATATTTAACCCAAGATAGGCATAAAGAAAGTAAGTAAGGGGCATTGGACCATCGGGGAGAAACCACCTTGCTCTTAGCCAAAACCAAGCCGACTAAACTTGGGTTTAGGGCTTAGTCAAAATATAAAAATTAATTTTTACTTTTCACGTCGACCACTTTTCTTTTTCACCAGTCGGGTGAAACTTGTCTATGTCCGACTAGACAAGTTTACAAATTTTAGTCGGTCCTACACTCGACCAGAATTAATCCGACTTACTTGTCCAATAGGTTTATACCTCGACCACTTTTACTTTGACCAAGTTGGCTCTTCGACCAATTCGGAGCTTCGACCAAGTCGGCTCTTTGACCAAGTCGGCTCTTCAACCACTCTAGTCGGCTCACTTTGGTCGGACTCTACAGAATATGTTTCTTAGTCTAAAGACTTAAGAAATTACAAATGCTTTTCACCTGTGAGTAAGATGAAGTAAAATAGCCACATTTACAAATCCAAATAACTTATGAAAAAAATATGCCCAAATATGTAGGAAGACTTGAGTCGACCAATGTGTGGTAAAACTTGGAACTTTCACGCGGTGAGATTTTTATGGGTTCTTGTTCTTTTACTTATCAGTAATTGTAAAAGACATTTACAGAAGTAAATATGGAAATATGTGTGTCCAAATAGTCATGCATTCAACCATAAACTATTTCATATATTAACTATGCGAAAATACAAAGTAATGCAAACTTGACAGTTACAAACTGGTCTGTCTAGACTCGTCGGTCTACAGAGCTTCAGCTCTTCGACTAAATCACATGCATAGAAGCTTGAGCTTCAACTTCTATTTCTCACCCGGAGTTCCTCTGCTATCTATTGTCTCTCTTGTGTCTGTGTTCCTATGTAAACTAATTTACAAAATGCTTCTTCTATTTATAGGAAATTTGAAAATTGCTACTACATGGGCCGACTGACTTGCCATTAAAGACTGTAATTACTATCTACCTAACAACTTAGCTTCTGAAATAAATTCGACTGGACTATGTTGCCTACTCATGGACTTTTCTTTCTTGTCAGACTGACAGACAATATCTCGACTTGTACAGACTCTGACAGAGTTGGCTGGAAGTCAAGTACATATCTGCGAGTAATTACATTTTTCCAACACTCCCCCTTAATTACAAGCAGATGGGGTTTTTAAAACAAAATTTACAAAATGTTTCAGAGCTTAGACATGCTCTGTTTATGACAGAGTTCACTGTGGAGAACTTGTCATTCCAAGATAACTGCGCAGATACTGGAATGTGTCCTTTTCCAATGGCTTTGTGAAGATGTCAGCAAGTTGGTTTCCTTGTCGTTCACCAACTCTCTTATAAAATGAAACCTTGTGTCAATGTGCTTGGTTCTCTTTTGAAACACATGATTCTTTGATAATGCTATGGCTGAATTGTTGTCACAGAAAATTTTTGTGGGCTCTTGATGGTTTTGTGACAAGTCTTTTAAGACTCTTCTCATCCAGACAGCTTGACATGCAACACTTGTTGCTGCAACATACTCTGCTTCAGCTGAAGATAGAGTTACTATGGGCTGTTTATTTGAAGCCCATGAAAAAACACCTATACCAAATTGAAATCTGTACCCATATGTGCTTTTCCTATCATCTATGCTGCCTCCATTGTCACTATCAGTGTAAACAATGAGTTTAAAATTTTCTGAGGTTGAATACATAATACCAAGGTCTTTTGTGCCACTTACATACCTTAGAATTATTTTACCTGCTTTCCAATGTGAGTCTTTTGGTGACTCCATGAACCTTGAGATCAGACTTACTCCACACATAATGTTTGTTCTTGTTGTTGTCAAATACATAAGGCTGCCAACAAGCCTTTTGAACAGCGTAGGATCTACAATGGATCCTTCATCATCCTTGCTCAATTTTAAACCTGTTATCACTGGTGTTGGGGATGTCTTGCAGTTAGACATGTTAAACCTTTTTAAAAATTCACTTGCATACTTAGACTGTGATATAAAGATACCACTTTCAGACTGCTGAACTGCAATGCCCAGAAAAGACTTCATAATCCCTAGATCAGTCATTTCAAATTCACTTTCCATGACTGTTTTAAAATCTGCTATGCCATAATCACCAGTAAATATTAAATCATCTACATATAGGCACATAATTAACATCTTACCTTGCTCATCGACTTTGGTGTACAAATTCGGTTCACTTTCACTTCTATGAAATCCATTTTCAATGAGATAGGAATCAATCTGACTGTACCAAGCTCTAGGAGCTTGCTTCAAACCATATAATGCCTTTTTCAGCCTGTACACTTTGTGCTCTTGACCTGGAACTTCATACCCTTGTGGCTATTCCACATATACTTCCTCTTCTAGATAGCCATTTAATAATGCCGACTTGACATCCATTTGATGAACATGCCATTTGTTTTGTGCAGCAATGGCCAAAACTGTTCTGACTGTATCCATGCGTGCAACAGGTGCAAACGTTTCATTGAAGTCGATGTCAGGTTGCTGTGTGAACCCTCTTGCTACCATTCTTGCCTTGTGCTTTTGGACATTCCCATCAGCATCTTGCTTTGTCTTATAAATCCATTTGACACTGATTACATCCTTGTCTGTTGGTACATCAACCAGTTCCCATGTCTGGTTCTTCTCAATGCATTCTATTTCTTCATCCATGGCTTGTGCCCATACTTATTCTTCAATAGCTTCTTCAAATGTTAGTGGATCATATATAGGGGAAAATAATGCAAACAGAGAGAATGAATTAGGTGTACCAGCTTCATATATCTCTCGCAGACTTCTTGTCTTCACTGGTTCTGTTTATGTCGACCTAGACAGAATGCTTGATGGAGTCTGTTGTCCTCTTAGTGTACTTGTCAGTGTAGCTTGAGCTGCTACTTGTGTCGATGGTCCTTGTGCTGAACCATGTATTGGTGTCATGGGAGTCGACGATGCTCCGACCGGTTGACTTACATGTGGTATTTGAACCACTTCCTCTTCCATATCATCATTGTCAATGGTCGACACAATCTTGACATTTATGTTGACGGTTCCATCCCATGATTCATTCTCGACAAATTGAACATCCCGACTGATTATCACTTTCCTTGTGACGGGGTCATAAAACTTGTATGCTTTTGTGTCTTCTGAATAGCCGACAAAAATACATTTCTGTCCGTTCTTGTCTAGCTTCCTTCTCAGCTCATCTGGAATATGAGCATATGCAACACAACCAAAAACTTTTAAATGGGAAACACTATGATTCATACCTATCCATGCTTCTTGGGGAACTTTGTTCTTCACACTCTTTGTCGGACACCGGTTCATAATGTATATGGCAGTTGCGACTGCTTCACCCCAATACTCATTTGGAAAATGCTTGGCTGCCAACATGCTGCGTGCCATCTCCATGATGGTTCTGTTCTTTCTTTCAGCTATGCCATTCTGTTGAGGTGTATACCGTGCAGTGAATTGTTTTTGTATTCCATGGGTCTTGCAAAAATTTAGAAATTCATTTGAAACATATTCACCTCCTCTGTCAGTCCTTAAGATATTGATTCGGTGACCACTCTGGTTCTCCACGAGTGCCTTGAACTGCTGAAAATAACCAAATGCATCAGATTTATGTTTCAAGAAATATACCCATGTCTTTCTTGAGTAATCATCAATAAATGTTAGAAAATACTTGCAGCCACCGATGGATGATGTCTGCATTGGACCACAGATGTCAGAGTGCACAATTTCAAGTGGTGTGAGTGCTCTATAGGACTTTCCAACTGGAAATGTCTCTCTATGCTTTTTTCCAAAAATGCAGCCTTCACAAACCCTCTTTGGTCTCTCGATAAATAGTAATCCCTTCACCATATTCTTTGTGTGCAGTAGCTTTAGCCCACCAAAATCCAGATGTCCAAATCTGAAATGCCACAACCAGGATTCATCCTGAACTTCTGTCTGAAATGCAGCTTGCAAATTAGCGCTGCAATTTTCTTTCTTGTCGAGGATCTCGATTGTTTCTTCACTTTCTGCCTTGAATGCAGCTCCTGTCTTTGTCTTCCCTTTTATGTCGGGAACTATCCTCAATGGAAACAAGCGGTTTCTTGTCATTGGCAATTTTTCTATCAGCTGGTTGCTTGGACGCTTGTCTTTGATCACACAGTGTTCATCTTCCATGTAGAATCTGTAGCCTTTTTGTAACAACTGTCCAATGCTTAACAGATTATGTTTCAGGCCTTCGACATGATAGATATCAGGGATATACTTACTCTCCCCGTGTTTGGTTAGAATATAAACAGTGCCTTTTCCTAAGACAGTAACTTGGACATTGTTTCCAAGTGTAACATCAGTTTTAACTATAGTGTCTAGACTGGAAAATAGATTTAAATTACCAGTCATATGGTTGCTGCATCCTGAGTCTAGGTACCATATGTCATGTGGAATTTCTTGAACAGCATTGCATTCAAGTGGAGATGTTGATGCCATTAACATTGCACCTGTCGAAGTGTTGGTGCTGGTCGACTGACTTGGGCTTTATCTTCCTTGGTCATATTGCTTCTTCCTGCATTCATATGTATAATGACCAAACTTCTTACAGTAATGACATTGAATTTTTAATTTATCAAACCTATGGCCACTTGGCTGACTTGGGTTCTGGTTATCTCCTCTGCCACCGACATTTGCAAGACTTCTGCCTCGTCCACCTCTTGAAGAACTTCTTCCTCTACCTCTGAAGTTGTTTCTCCCCCTGCCTCTACCATGGATTATGGATGACTGTGCTGCAAATGCACCTTCCAATGATGTCTGTGATCTGCTGATTCTGTGTTCATGATTGATGAGTGAATCTTGCAGCTCATCAATGCTAAATTTCGACATATTTGTGTGTTCCTCTAAGGTCACAACCAAATTTGCAAATCTTGGGGGAAGACTTCTGAGAATTTTTTCAACAACCCTTTGGTCTGATGTGGGTTCTCCATGATATTTTAGTTGGTTTATCAACGCAACAACTCTAGTGTAGAATGTGTCTACATTCTTTGAATCTTTCATGGACAGAGATTCAAAATCTTTTCTCAGAATCTGCAGCTTGGATGTCTTTACCTTATCCAAACCTTGATAGGCAGTCTCCAATGTATCCCATGCTTCTTTGGCATTAGTTGATGCTACTATTCTTGGGAGTATGCTCTCATGCATAGCTTGATGTATGAAAAATAGAGATTTTCCATCTCTCTTCCTCTGTTCTCTCAAGACATCTTTCTGAGCCTGTGTGAGATTGTTATATGCTGCCATGTCTGTTGGTTCTGCATAACCATGCTGGACTATCTCCCAGACATCTTGACCTCTAAATAAAGCCTTCATTGTTAAAGACCAATATTCATAATTCTTTCCTGTAAAACTTGGAGGTTGCAAAGAACCAGAAGTGGAAGCCATTTTTAATTTTTAATTAACTTTCCTTAGAAAATTAATTTCCACTTTTTAAGACAAGATTTCTTTCCTAAAATCTTAGGCTGATATAAACTTTGCTCTGATATAACCTTGCTCTGATACCACTTAGCCAAAACCAAGACGACTAAACTTGGGTTTAGGGCTTAGTCAAAATTTAAAAATTAATTTTTACTTTTCACACAGACCACTTTTCTTTTTCACCAGTAGGGTGAAACTTGTCTATGTCCGACTAGACAAGTTTACAAATTTTAGTCGGTCCTACACTCGACCAAAATTACTCCGACTTACTTGTCCAACCGGTTTTTACCTTGACCACTTTTACTTCGACCAATTTGGCTCATCAACGAAGTTGGCTTCTCCGACCAAGTTGGCTCTTCGACCAAGTCGGAGCTTCGACCAAGTTGGCTCTTCGACCACTCTAGTTGGGTCACTTTGGTCGGATTCTGCAGAATATGTTTCTTAGTCTAAAGACTTAAGAAATTACAAATGTTTTTCACCTATGAGTAAGATGAAGTAAAATAGCCACATTTACAAATCCAAATAACTTATGAAAAACATATGCCCAAATATGTAGGAAGACTTGAGTCGACCAATGTGCGGTAAAACTTGGAACTTTCACGCGGTGAGATTTTTATGGGTTCTTGTTCTTTTACTTATAAGTAATTGTAAAAGACATTTACAGAAATAAATATGGAAATATGTGCGTCCAAATAGTCATGCATTCAACCAAAAACTATTTCATATATTAACTATGCGAAAATACAAAGTAATACAAACTTGACGGTTACAAACTAGTCTGTCCAGACTTGTCGGTCCAGACTCGTCGGTCTACAAAGCTTCAGCTCTTCGACTAAATCACATGCACAGAAGCTTGAGCTTCGACTTCTCTTTCTCACCCGGAGTTCCTCTGCTGTCTAATGCCTCTCTTGTGTCTGTGTTCATGTGTAAACTGATTTACAAAATGCTTCTTCTATTTATAGGCAATTTGAAAATTGCTACTACATGGGCCGACTGACTTGCCATTAAAGACTGTAATTACTATCTACCTAACAACTTAGCTTCTAAAATAAATTCGACTGGACTATGTTGCCTACTCATGGACTTTTCCTTCTTGTCAGACTGACAGACAAGATCTCAACTTGTATAGACTCTAACAGAGTCGGCTGGAAGTCAAGTACAGATCTGTGAGTAATTACATTTTTCCAACACTTGCTTTATATTTAACCTAGACTCTCTCTCAAGCAAGAGAGCGCGTGCGGTAGATGAATTTTAGTGCCAGACATATTAGAATGTTCAATTCGTATATGTTATTGAGTAAAGTAAGTTAACCAGGCCCGTAAATTCCACATCCATATTACAGCAATGACAAATCTGAAAAAATCTAAATGTTTTGAACTCTTCTCTTAGGCATGGGCATCTATAACACTTACACTGCTCGAAACAAGCAAGTTGGTATATAAGTCAATGACCGAGCATGAAATTTCCATCATGGTCCTTAACGAACTAAACACTAAAAAAATCAGTAACTAAATTTTAACTTGGTTTAGAATATATATAAAAAATAGAATTAAAGTCAATGTGGAAATAAAACGTGAAAATGGATGACAATCTAAAGTGACACTCGATATGGGTTCAGCTCATTTTTAATTATCGATCTGCAAGGCCAGAAAATTAAACAATCTTCCAGATCAAGAATTTATTTGCCCCGAGAAAGTCCAACTCTCCAGCCATCCAAACGTAGGTAGGTTGATCCCAGATCTGGCAGCCAATCTGAATGTGAATTTTATGGGATAAACAATAATAATGTCTAAATAACACTACGTCCAGATTCTTCAAGGAAACCCGGGCAATAAAAGCATAGGAAACGCCAGCGGGTGGAGGAAGGCGAGTCCCCAGCAACTTTAATGTCGAATTCCACGTGTTTTCTCTCATACATTGTGATCACAATCTGAGTAGTCCATGGCAGGAATTGAAGAATAAATTAATGAAATGAGGCCATAGCCTGAGTTTGAGTTTCAGTGTTGGGATTTAGGATCACAATGAAAAAGTCGCAGGAGAGAAGCCTCGGCTCTCGCGCTGCTCAGCGTCCAGGTGGGTTTTCCCTCTGCATTTTCCGATCAGAAGAAAAACACCCAGGATGGGATTTCTGATTCAAACAGGATTTACAATCATATATTGGATGTCGGGGAAACTACCCGATCTAAGAAATTGGAGATCCGAGATTTGGTTGAGACTAATGTTTAGTTCATGAAGGACCATGAGGGAAATGATAGAGGTTTCTAAGGTGAGTTAAGGGCCCCCAAGCAAGGAAAAAAAGGAGTAACGTATTTGAATATGCAAAGCTAGAAGTCATATTCTTTCAAATTCATTCTTTCACATTAAATATATTTGTTCGCCATATCAAACTTCCATCTTTCCGTCTGGGTTGAGGCAAACTGAGACATGAGTCGATACATGCCCTTAAAGTGTAAATCATACATTTAAAATATAACTTTACTGTTGGAAGGAAGGTCCTCTCGTTGATTGGGCTATGGGCTAGGCCTGCCTTTACACCCGTGGAGAAAGAGTGAGAACCCTAGCCAAGTAGTTAACTCCAGGGAACGGTCCAGCCTCCCCGATGGAGAGTTGGGCTCTTACAGCTAACTTCACTAGCCATCTTTCACCAGGATATCTATCTTAAACAACATTGGTAATTTTTTCTCCATTTCCATTACAATATAGATATTAATTAACTTTCAAAACCCTGAACCTTAAAACTTGATAGGAGGTTATGTAGTGCCATTTCCCAGGTGTGATTAGGGGGGCCAGGGTGACATTACTTAATAGATTAAGAACTAGGTGCTTTAGTGAAATAAAAGTACCCAACTGGCTCCTCTTCTGGGTATCAATCTGTATAGTCAGTAGGGCTAAGGAGATGGAACTAATGAATCATCTGGTCATGGTTTTTTTGCTGGATCTTAAAGAATCCACTATTGAACGTTAAACAAGAGAAGAAAGAGCATAATAAAATGTGTAATAAATGGCTAAGCCAAGTGCTGGTGAGTCACTGATTAGAGATTACCATGGGCTAAAAATTATTCTACCAAAAACATAAAATATTTAGACATTAACCAACTTTAGAAACTATAAACCTTTACTCTGAACCAAAAAACATTAGGCAAAAACACATAAAACAGTTAAAGAACAGAGCATGCAAAACAGAGCACAAGAACAGATGGGAAAACCACTACCTTACAGAGATTATCTCGATCCATTTTTATTGACTAAAGAACTCAGAAAATGGTTACAATAACCACCGCAGAAATAGGATCTGCGTTAATTAAACTACAGTTCAACTAGCTGTCTCATTAATTTGCCATTATTTCAAGTCTTCCCCTTAATGGAGAATGGATTAACAGCTACACCTAACGTTTCCCTAAACAATTCAAATTTGATCTTTCTGAGAGGCTTTGTGAAAATGTCAGCAGTATTTTCACAAGTATTACAATATATGAGATCTATTTCATTGGATTGTAGCTTCTCTCTAACAAAATGATACTGAGCATCAACATGCTTTGTCTTTGCATGAAAGATCGGATTATTTTCCAACTTGATTGTACTTTGGTTATCACATTTGATTACAGTAGGTTCCTTTTGTTCTTTTTCGACATCTTGAAGAAGTCTTCTCAGCCAAATAGCTTCACAGGTAGCTGCACATAGGGCCTTGTATTCTGCTTCAGTAGAGGACAGAGATACAATAGGCTGATTTTTACTGCTCCATGAAACAACTCCAGATCCTATGCTAAATGCATATCCAGTGGTTGATCTTCGATCATCTGGATTCCCAGCCCAATCAGAATCTGAATAACCTGTCAACTCAACAACAGAAGCATTAGTATATTTAATACCAAAGTCAAATGTTCCTCTTAGATACCTGAGTACCGTCTTTGCTGCATTCCAATGGCTTTCTTGAGTTTTTTCCATAAACTGACTTAGCATACTCACAGAATATGCAATGTCAGGTCTAGTTGTGGTGAGATAATTCAAACTACCCACCATCTGTCTGTACATTGTAGTATTCACCTCCTTTGAATCATCAGCACAAGAGAGTTTCACATTCTGCTGCATGGGAACAGTAGATGGTTTACACTGATCCATTTTAAATCTCTGAAGTACATCTCTCACATACTTACTTTGACAAACAAATGTTTGACCTGCATTCCTCCAAACTTCAAGACCTAGACAGTAATGAAGCTCACCCAGATCTTTCATATCAAAAATTTGTGATAGCTACTCCTTGATTTCATCAATCAGATTCTCTGCATTTCCTATAATTATTAAGTCATCAACATATACAGAAATCAATACTATATACCCCTGCTCATCACATTTGATA
>LPNX010519422.1:442108-464699 GCA_001517045.1 Pseudotsuga menziesii
ATCACGAATCCCTCTTGCTGTTGCTACTGTTCCTGTATGTTTGGCTGCTGTAATACAGTTTTTTGTTCTTGTGTAACCCCTTCATCAAGAACTGGTTCATCAAGAATTTTATGCCAGTCCTCATGGCTTTGGTTGCTGTTCTCTGAAATTTCGGTTTCCTGTTCATGGAAGAGTACATCTCTACTTGCAAATACCTTGTGAGTAGAAGGATCAAACAATTTATATGCTTTGAATTGAGAACAGTAACCTATGAAGATACATTTAATGGCTTTGGCATCCAGTTTCTTCCTATTTTCCTTTGGAATATGTACAAAAGCCGTACACCCAAAACCTTTCAAATTATGAACTACTGGTTTGAAACCATACAAAGCTTCAAAAGGAGTAATATTATCAAAACTCCTAGTTGGACTTTTATTCTTTAGGTAAATAGCAGTATTTATGGCTTCACCCCAGAAGGTATTTGAGAGACTCTTACCTTTCATCATACTGCGTGCACACTCTACCAGGGTTCTGTTTTTGCTTTCAGCAACTCCATTCTGCTGTGGAGTGCTGGGTACTGTAAACTGTTGTACTATTCCATTATCTTTGCAATATTTGTTGAAGTCCCCTGATTTATACTCTCCCCCTTGATCTGAACGAAGGATTTTAATGGATTTTTCTGTCTGTTTTTCAACCATGTTTCTGAACTCCTTAAAGTACTCAAAAACATCACTCTTTCTTCTAAGAAAGTAAACCCATGTGTATCTTGTGCAATCATCAATAAATAGCAGAAAATAAAATGCAACTCCTAAGGATCTAGTTTGCATAGGCCCGCAAACATCAGTATGCACAAGATCTAACACATCTCTTTTTATCTTATCAGGATTAGAAGGAAATTCATTTCTGTGCATCTTTCCTAATGCACATCCTTCACAAGGAATTTCACATTTTTTAACATGGGAAGTCCTTCAACCATATTATGCTTCAATAATAACAATAAATCAGGATGATTGATGTGACCATACCTTTGATGCCAAAGACTCTCTGTTGGCATGATTGCAGAAGTTAATGCGTAATGCTCTTTACTAGTAACATCAAGCTTGTATAGGCCTCCTACTCTGACTCCCTTTGCAAGAGTTTTGTGTTTGTCGAGTAAGTCCTTCACTATGCAGTAGTTTTTGAAGAATTCAACCTTCAAATTCTGATCTGTAATAGTAGACACAGATATCAAATTTTTCTTTATCCCTGGCACATACCCCACATTGCGAATGTGACGAACACTACCATTTGGCAATGTCACTGGAATATCTCTGTATCCCTTGATCTCATAAGCACGGTCATCACCAAGATATATACTAGCACCATTCTGTGTTTCTTTATAGTTAGTATACCACTTCTTATTACAAGTCATATGCACTGATGCTCCAGAGTCAACAAACCAGGCATCACTATCATCAATTTCAGCAGATAAAGCAACATTAGACACAAACAGTCTAAGATCCCTTGAGTCAAAGTTTGGCGTTTCAGAAATCTTATCAACAATTTCATCTCTAGCCATAAACAATTTTAGATCATGTGGTGAAGAGTCTTCAGCAAAATGACCTGAATGTTTTCTAGGTTGTCTATTCATAGCCTCATCATTCTTTTTCTTATAACAGTCTTTAATAAGATGTCCAGGTCGACCACAATAAAAACAACTTTTTGACTCATTCCTGTTAGATGGCATACCTTGATTCGGTCTTTGAGGAGCTCTACTCTGTGATGACCTGCCTCCTCTGCCTCTTTCTCCTGATCTCCCTCTCGAAGATCTCTTATTTGACCACAATGCCAAACCTGAATCTTGAGGCTTAAAGTTTCCATGCCTCTCTTCTTCTTGCAGCAAAATACCTGTCAGCTCTTCAAAAGTAGGAGGTTTCTCCCTTGCTGTGAGACCTGTTATAAACATATAGTAGTCCTCTAGCATACCATTCAATGTAATTGTTACGAGATCAGTGCTGGAGACCTTTTCTCCTATATCTCCTAGTTTATCTTTCACTTCTTTGAGACGACCCAAGAATGAACTAACAGACTCATTTGCATCCATCTTCATGCCTAGCAATTTAGTTTTTAAGAAAAGAAGACAATTTGTATTGCTAGTTTCATACAGATCTTTAAGTGTTGTCCATGTTTCAGCAGAAGTTTTAGCTTCTCTGATATGTGGAATAATACTATCTTTAACAGACATTCGTAACAGTACCTTGGCTTTGTTTTCACGCTTATCCCAGTCTTGAATTTGTGCTGCTGTTCCACTCGTGGCTACTACAGGTTTCACTTCATCTCCATTGGTGATTGACCAGACACCATAGCCTTCCATCAAGGTCTGCATTTTGAATTTCCAGTTTATGAAATTCGAGCCATCCAATTTGTTGGCCTCATTCAGATAGGTCTCTGCCAATGGATTTGACATCTCAGCAATGAAATCCCAGCGCAAGCTTCTTCTCAGCTTGGATGGGTCTCTTCAGATCTGGGTTTTCTCCAGATCTATGCCCTGATAGCAAAAATTTACCAAATTAAATTTATCAAATCGTAGCCAAAAAAAAATTACCTCCACGCTAGCTATGCTCAGCTTAGTTCTTGCAGGTAGCGATTTCACTAGAACTGAAATTCACAGTTGAATCTCCACGTATTGAATCTCCACAGTTGTACCCATCAATCGATCATGGAAGAACAAAAAAAGGCTCCACAAACGTCTACTCTGCGTGTAAAAGTCATAAGTGTGGGGACTGTGCAATGATCTCCCTTTGGATCCAGCAGAATCGATTATCTTCAAAGAATGGACTGACACTCAACAACAACAGTGATGCATTTCACGGCCTCCACTCCAGCGATGGACACGGGAAGCAAAACAATCAACAAATCAGGCAACTGCTACTCTCAATGCCTAGCTCTAGATCGCACAGTTCTTCATGGCCGCACTCGTAGGGATCAGGATCTCCACGCTGATCTGAAAATAAATAAAAATTCACAGCTCTCATATACTCACAGCAACTCTATTCTGGGCAAGAACTGTGGGCTTTACCACCAGCGTTGAACTCCAACACAATTTCTCCTTCAATCAACACGCTCACAACGGTGGCTGCAAATAAACTGATAAATGGGGGCTTCTCCCTTCACTGCAAGTGTTAATAAAAAATCGGCTCCTTCAATGCACGCTCACCTAGAGCTCTGATACCAAGTTAAAGAACAGAGCATGCAAAACAAAGCACAAGAACAGATGGGAAAACCACTACCTTACGGAGAGTATCTCGATCCGTTTTTATTGACTGAAGAACTTAGAAAACGGTTACAATAACCACCACAGAAATAGGATCTGCGTTAATTAAACTACAGTTCAACTAGCTGTCTCATTAATTCGCCATTATTTCAAGTAAAACAAACAATGAAATTAACACTTACCCAATAGAGATGAAAAGCACCTGCAAATTTGTGTGCACAGCATGCCATACATTACTTATATATATATATATAATCCAAACAAAAAACCCTAATTATCAAAAATAAAAATTAGAACCAAAAAATATTAACCTAAAACACAGAAAATGGATAGTGATAATAACACTTACCCTACCTAGATGTAAATCAATAGGAGGGACACATGTGTGCACAATATGCCATACACCAGTTATATATATATTATGATAAGAATAGAATAGGGTTTGAAGTAAGTGGGCCTCAATGATGGTAGTAAGTCTTATTGACTTGTGATCCTATTTTAATCTTGACTTAGACTTAATTTTTGAAGGATCCATAGTCCAAATCTTCTCAGTCAACAATTATCAATGTACTGCCTATAAACCTAACCAATGTCATTTACGTCAAAAACATAATTCCAGAAATTTGGAAAATATTCAAAGAAGCCTTATGGCCATATTATTATTATTATTATTATTATTTATTTCATTTGATTCACTCTTTCATTATTCTTAATTTTGATTTAGTTTTTTTAGAGAAACACTTTCTAATATATAATTCACCGGAAACAATAAGTATTTAATAAGAGATTTACTTATTAAATCTTTAAATGTGAGACCTTTACATAGAACTGCTTACATTTCCATATTTTGAAATTTAAATATTTATAAGTAATTTAGATTATAACTGATGTTTAAACCCAAATAAATAAGCTTGGAGTAATGGAACAATAATTATTAGTGTTTTATGTAACTATGAAGCATTTTAAAGCTTTATATATATATATATATATTAAATACTACATACAAAGTAAATCAGATATCTAAAAAGTAACTACAGCAATGTTTGGGAGTGGTTTGCATTTATTGGGAATGAATCCACACACACACACACACATATATATATGATATTAAATACTATACACAAAGTAAATCAAGTATCTAAAATGTTTGGGAGTAGTTTGCATTTATTGAGAATGAATCCATATATATATATATAATATTAAATACTATATACAAAGTAAATCAAGTATCTAAAACGTAACTACAACAATGTTTGGGAGTGGTTTATGTAATGGAACAATAATTATTAGTGTTTTATGTAACTGTGAAGCGTTTTAAAGCTTTATATATATATATATATATATATATATATATATTAAATACTACATACAAAGTAAATCAGATATCTAAAAAGTAACTAAAGCAATGTTTGGGAGTGGTTTGCATTTATTGGGAATGAATCCACATATATATATATATATGATATTAAATACTATATACAAAGTAAATCAAGTATCTAAAATGTTTGGGAGTAGTTTGCATTTATTGAGAATGAATCCATATATATATATATAATATTAAATACTATATACAAAGTAAATCAAGTATCTAAAACGTAACTACAACAATGTTTGGGAGTGGTTTATGTAATGGAACAATAATTATTAGTGTTTTATGTAACTGTGAAGCGTTTTAAAGCTTTATATATATATATATATATATATATATATATATTAAATACTACATACAAAGTAAATCAGATATCTAAAAAGTAACTAAAGCAATGTTTGGGAGTGGTTTGCATTTATTGGGAATGAATCCACATATATATATATATATGATATTAAATACTATATACAAAGTAAATCAAGTATCTAAAATGTTTGGGAGTAGTTTGCATTTATTGAGAATGAATCCATATATATATATATATATATAATATTAAATACTATATACAAACTAAATCAAGTATCTATATATATATATATATATATATATATATATATATAATATTAAATACTATATACAAACTAAATCAAGTATCTAAAACGTAACTACAGCAATGTTTGGGAGTGGTTTGCATTTATTGGGAATGAATCCTTAAACTTCAGCACTGATCGGTTTAAATTTTTAAACTTCTATGGTTTAAACCCATGTCCAATAAATATAGAGATTAAAAATCTAAACATTAAAAAGTAATTTCAGATTTATTTAGGGTGTACCAATTTTATGCTTATTAATAAGTGATGGGTGATGGAATAGTTTGTGTTTATGCAGCGAATTCACATACCAAATCAACGTTCAACTTCGGCAGCGATTTGGGGTTCGAGTTACCATATGAACGTTTAAATGCAATTAAAGGGGGATATACTTTATTGCTCTTATTAAAGTAATGAGGGTGCTTAGTATATATTACAGATTTATATTAATTTTTGGTAGTGGTTTGTGTTATTATTATGGTTTTAAATAATGATTTTGATTTATTATATTTTAAAGTTTAAATTTTTTTAAGTAGTTGTTATTATTTAGGTAGCGGTTTTGAGTTATTATATTTGAAAATTTCAATTCAAGTAATTATTATTAATATATTAATAAAATTATTATGTAAATTTTTTTTGTCAAAATTTAAATGGATAATAAATAATAGTTATAAAATTCAAAAGTTAAAAGTCAAATTTAATTATTTAGATTTTTTAAGTAGTTAATTTGAAAATTAAATTTGATTTTTTTAATGGACCAATTATCTATAGAGATTAGTGTTATATAAATGTTATGAAATTTAATTTTATTTACAAAATCATTTTTTTATTAAGAAGCTTATTCTCTTTTAGAGATGCAATAAATGGTTATTTGAGACTTGAGTGGATTTTACTAATATTTATGTTTGAAGCACTTAACATCTTAAAAAAATTAGGAGGATTTCATGGGTGTCATTACACTTTACTATTCAAAGCATGTCCCCCTTGTATAAAAATCGAGCCCATTCACTTCCTTTAGATAAAACTTTTTCATTGGTCACCTTCTCATCATGTTGAGTGGAGATGAGAACTGTGTGAATGTGGAGAGGAACCATGCACCACTCTCATGTTTGTACTCAATCTATGAGGCTTCAACTAGGAGTAGGTTCCATTCTCTCTCACATCTATAAGCTTTGCTCCTAGCTTGGTAGTGAGCACATGGGTGAGAGGCATCAATTCAGGGGTTTCATTAGTTGCATAACTAGTCCAATAAAAGGTAGCGATGATCCAGGAGGATATTGATGGCCACCCACCTATTCCACCTTGAACCCACCATTATTTCTTTTAGTTTTCGAGTTTCCTTAATTGTAGCACAATTTACTATTTTTGGTAGTTTTCGGGTCCTAAACTTTCGGAGTCGTTTTGAGGCCCTAAACGACATTTTTTCGGCATCGAATGTTAGGCAAGTATGAGTCCATTCCTGAATCAATATTTATTATTAATGGATGTAGTCCTTGAAGAGATATTTCTAACGATGTATCATGCGCCTCAAACGTAGGTAGTATGCCAAAGTTACGACCCCAGGAAATTGATGTACCAAGTTACTCAACGGGGCCCACATTCTGGTGTTTCACCTCCTAGGGTTAGGTTTTTGGATGTGTAGGGTTTCCATTGTTTCTGAGTAATATATAATCCTTCAAGCCTCATTGTAACACAAAGTTCAGAGGCATGTAGCCGCCACATCTCTTTTCGGAGATAAGCTACCAACACTCTAGCTAGTTGATTTCCATTCTGTATATAAACAAGTTTCAGTTCTTTGATTAATGAAATGAAGTGTTGTTTCCACTGCATATTTGTTTCTATGGTTATGTGTATTGTGTTGCATTCATGCATAAATCCGGATCAAGTGACCCACTTACTAGACCTCACACATACTGCCATCCATACTAACAGATCACGACCTAGTTAAGCAATACACAATTAGGTTGCCAACAAATTTACACACCCTCACAACACCCTTAGTAACCCATAGTAGGTCATGGTACCTTCATACACATGCTTGGGACCCTTAACAGTCCTCAAGGTACTTTCAGTGAGTCACGACAGTCCTAGCAGGCTTGAGACATGTCACAACATCCCTTAGCAGGGTCAAGACAGGTCATGGTCTTCTCTAAAAAGCATTGGAGGAATTTACACATATGAAAATGACACAAACAAGAAACGAAAACTAAATATGAACACTGTGTTGAATCTCAGAAACTCAAAAAAACACTTTTCATTAACTCTTCCAAGAAAGTTTACAAAGCTACAATCCAAGCACAGACGCTTCAAAAATGAAATTCGAACCCTTCGTCCTCCGTAGAGGTTACATTTGTAGTGCAATTTACCCCCAAGACGTATCTCGAAACATGGCATAAAACTTGGTTACATTGCGGGAATCAAACCCGAAAGTATATCCTAAATCCTAACAAAATCTCACGTGGAAGATGTGTCGTGCCCACAAAACATTTCGGGAAGGCACATTGTACTGCACATGACCAATAAAAAAGGGAAATCTCGATATTTGGGGATTTCTCGCTCGCTTGATGAAAAAGACAACTCCGAGCATATTTTTAATAGACTATGGCTGACTGAGATGTTAGAGGGCCTTCGAGGCTCATGATTGCTCACTCTATGTATATCTTTCCACTACTAATCTGCAGGGGTGGCCATCTCAAATATCTCCTTTAAGATAACATCCAGTTCAATCAGGGGGCTATGGCCAATAGCAGGGAGATCTGATTTGACAGTCGTGAATTGAACCAATAGCTCAAAGTCCTCACTGATTTTATTGATGATTACCTCTCCCTTTAGCACACCATTCATACCCTCAAACTTTGCATGGTTTAGTCTTTCCTGGTTCAATAGTTCGACATATTTTATTTAAGGGATCAGCTTCCCCTATGGACCCCAAAACTTAGGAAACCCTTTCTGAAACATGGGTTGGAACAATTTGTTGAACTTTTATACCCCTTGCTCAATAATCTTAATCCTAGTAAGTGCATTCTGCAACATGTTGTGCTTTTTGGTCATCCTCCTTACTGCCACCAGAACTGATATAATGTCAGTAATCCCCAGGGAAATTAGTTCTTCCCCAGACGTTGAGTTCAGAACAACAATCGCCTTCTGGGCCTCCTCCATAAGCCTTTGTGCTAGAATTTCCTGCAGGGCTTTACATCTTCTGCTTGCTACCATAGCAACCTTTTTATGCTCATCGGCCATGACCAAATTCTTTTCTAATAACAAAATCTCCTTTATCATTTCATCCCAGAGCAAATGTTTATCCCCTTGCACGATAATATGAGCTATGATCCTTTCCTCAAACCTGGTTACCTAATATTTGAGTATCCTGATCTCTTCAGCAGAGTCTTCACTTTCCTTAGCAGTGATCCTGTCCTTGAGATCTTGATTGACCTCCTTCAATTGAGTGATTTCCAGGTCCTTTGGGACATTTGAGGAATATATTAGATCGTGAGAGTAGTGGGTGATCTGTCCTCATGGGTGTTATAGTCATTTAATCCATCAATTCTCTTTTGCATGTGCGCTTGTCAGCCTCGAGCACAGCAAGGTGACCTTTTAGATCTAAAACTTTATGTTACAATCTCTTAATTTCCCCTTGTAACTGCATAGTCTGAGGAGGTAGTTGGATGTCTTTCATATGTGTCTTGCTTTTCTTTTTGTAAGCCTATATCTTCTCTAGCGGCTTAGCTAGTAAAATATCCTTCTTTGTTTCCACTGGTTTCTTAGATCCAAGGGGCTATTGTAAATCATTTTGTCCTCTTAGGTATACTACTTGGTCCCTCTGGAGTTTCACCTGCAAGTTCAAGGCCCTATTTCTTTCTTTTTCCTGCTTAAATTGGGTCTCCAACTTAACCACCCTTTGATGGGACTTGAAATGGGCTAACGCCTCCTTAGTCAGATCAGCATAGATGAGCTCACTAACTCCCTTATGGAACACAATCTTATCTCGGATTGAGAACTGATCCATCTTGAACTCGACCTTTGCAAATCCTTCCTCATTAGTGATGGCTAGGTTCAAGGAGTTTGTTGTAAGATTCGTGGGAGTACTGAAAGAGACTTTGCTTCCTAATATCTTGCTTAGCTCCTCGGCCTACTTCTGAGTCTCAACCTTGGATTTCTCTTTGAGTTTCCCATAGGTGGTCAAAATTTTCTTTTCAATCTTAAATTTCTCTTTAACAGTAGAGTCAAAAGAATACTTCTGATAATTGAGTAGAGACTCCTCACCCCCTTTCTTCATTGATTGTGTGGTTCTTCGGGGCTTTCTCTCTGAGTGTGTAGTGGTTGGCTTTGCAACCACTATTTGTTGCGCGATCACCATCTGATTTGCAATGTTTCCCTAGTAGGGTTTACTGAATGGAAATGGATGGATTTAATCCTTTTGGAAGCTTGAGTAGTACCCACAGTGTATGGTCAGTAGTACTAGTCACATATAACCTTCCGCCATGGTTATGCATGAAAAGGAGCTTTTGTTTGTTGTCATTGTTAATACCCGTAACACCTCGGCTTTGACCCTGTTTGCATTTAAATAATATGATGTAAATAATCATGGTGTGGAGCTCAAGGCAAAAGCCCTACCATCAATTTAGTGTTTTTGTTTCGGCGATTAAGATTTAGGCTCATGGTGTTTTCTTTTATGCTAACTGAATGTTATAGGTATGGAAATCAGGTTAAATTTGTGATTTTTAATAAAAATCCTACAACCAACTATGTCCATGCAACAAAATGAGATAGGGAATGATTTTTCCTAAGGATAAGTCGGGGGAGGTTGGAAGAGTGGGAAGAAACTTGAAATGGGCAAAGCACCATTTCTAGAAAAAAATATATTTAAATTTTCTTGGGCAAGAAAACACCCAAAAAAAAAGAAAGAAAAAGAAATGCCTGCCTTTCCCTCATGCAGTTGTGTTTCACCTTCCCCTCGCGATTTGGACTGTGTGGAACGTTTTGCCAAGAAGAACTCGGGGGAATTGTTTTATTTTTCATGATTTTTCTTGTATGTTAGTTTTTGCAGAATTTGAATGCCAGAATCCGATTTGTGTTTTTTATTTGAGGGACAAGCAAACGATTTCATTTTTGGGATTTGCAGTAGTTGGTCTCACTCAGGAAATGCTCAAAAATTCATAATTGTTGTGTGTGTGTATTCCTTGGATTTGTTGGGCACTCTATTTGCAAGTTAATTAAAACCAACATACATAATGTTCAATATAAATTGTCAGCCTAGGGAAGTCTTTTATTTCAAAGATAACGTGCACTCTATATGCTTAAACACTAAGTAGCTGATGATGTAAATGAATTATCCTACCTTCCTGTTCATCCCAACTCTTCCCCTGATTAACTTAAACTAATTTAACTTCTTAAGAATGCAAAACCACACATACATTCTTACAACCTTAATCTAGAAATAATAGATTCAGAAGATGAACATCTAGATTTACTTTTGCATAAAGTTAAATCCTAAATTACCAAGCCATCTCGAAATCCATTATAACTATCTTAATTCAACTTGATCTAGGAATTAGAAATATAGAAATTGAACTTCAACAATTATAACTGCAAATGAACTTAATTAGCAAAACTCAAGAAAGACATCAATTGAAAGAAACTAGGGATGAGCTCGGTTGTTATAGCTATCACACAATTGCATAAAGAAAATTAGTCTACACAGTCGACTGTCACACCACTCTGCTGCAGCTCACAGGAAATGCAATTACTGATCAATTGAAGGAACACACAATAAATCATTACTATTGCAGCTATTATAAAATAATAAGTCTGTTGTAACATCCACACCACACGACAGAGGCAATAAATACCTAATTAACTCGGCAATCTCTATAGGAAGGTGGGCCTATCCTTCGAACAGAGACGCCAAAAATTAACACACATTAAACGCTGAGATAAGAAGAATCCTTCTCCTTATACTAAATGATAAAATGAAGATAGAGTCTTTGTCATAGCTTATACAATAAGATCAATTAAATTCCAACCCCTAGGTCGAGATAGTTTTCGATATTTATACATTCACACTCATAACTTGTACCCACTGATATCGAGCAGCCATGAAGATCTTTGATCTTTAGAATGCCCTATTCCTGATACGTTGTTACAACTATAGGCAAGATAGAAGCAGAAATATAGGAAGTCTATTACTTGAGCCAACAATGAGATAGCAAGATCAATCTAGAAGATGCTCCATTGGTTGCATCTACCCTCAAGCAAGGACGTGTTATTACATCCGAGTCTATTGCAACCAAGCTTGTTGTAGCCACCCTTGTATAGCTTGCATGGAATAGTAACCTTTGACTGCGTCCTTTGTACAGATATCGGATATATGGCGATCAATTCAATAATGAATGTCCATCTCTCTCTTGACTCATTCATCCTGCTACACCTGTATCTTTTACATATTGAATTATCTTTATAAAATCACCATATGTTAGGATAATCCAAGATATAGAGTCCTGTTTACAATAATCATAAGTATTAATAAGATAAGACAATAATTAACCATACCCGTATGGATTGAGGGATCAAGTGAAGGAAAACATCTGTTTGGTGCATATAATGGAGTAAGATAAGGCAAAAGGGGTTAGGTAAATGTGGTAAAAAAGGGGTCATTTTCGGGCCCAACATTTGCCCCCAACTACCCTATTGCATGTTCAGGTGTTCCCTGTTTTTCCAAAAATCCATTATAGACAACCCAATATCTCCAATGCCTATTCTCTTCTGCCTTTGTCAATGAGAAATCCTCCCTGTATGGTTTTGATGGCCACCAGATGAGAGGAAATTTGAATTTGAGTCCCAGCCAATTAACTCCACATTCCTTCATAATTTGAATGGCTCTCACCTTATAATTTGGTTGAACTTGAAAGGTTTCATATGAAACATTGATTCAATAAAGAAAACAGTAATACATAAAGGTTTTGCAGGACAAATTTGTCATTCAAGTTCATACACATACTCTAGAAGTGAACATCTAACTAGAATTCAAGTATTCATGGAGAAGAGCGTGCATGTTTTCTAACGGTTGCTTGATGGATCCATGTAAGAGTATCCTTCTCTTAAAATTTATGTTAGTAGATCAATGGGTTGTACAATTATAATATATTTAGACCCAATTCAATCTAGTATGGTGATATAAAAACCATTCAACTATAGTATGGAGAAATACAAAGATTAAAAATTGCATAGCATGGATAAATCTATAATCTTTTCTAACATAAACAACTCATAATAATGCATTTATAGATATAGAATACCTGCAAATAGTATAATCGCGAATGAACACCACCATCACTCAAAAGACCAATGATATGAAGTGTGACATTTTCGAAGCACTCCTTAATGTATTTAAACCCTTCTCCCTCATATATTTTGCGAGAGGCAAGAGCATAATCCACTAATTTTTCTGTGCACCCAAAGTCAAAATCAAAGTTAATATGGTTCCCATCCTAAAAGATGTATCACAAATAAATAGTAGAAATATCCTTTCAGTTACCATTTATACAATTATAAAGTACATCTTATACAAATATCATATGATATCACCCCAATTTGTAAGGTGGTCAATAAATTAACTATTACACAACCATAATTTCAACAAAATGTTAATGCTTACAAAATCTTAATGCACGGAAAAATACCCAATGTATAGGATACTCATAAGTCACTTTGAATGTAGAAATGATCCACATGCAAGATATTCCTTATTCACTCTAATCCTTGAAAGTTTTCATCAATAATTTTCCAAAAGTAAAAAAACCACAACAAGCAAAAATAAAGTGAGTTTCGTGTTACCTTACTGGAAAATAACAGATATCAAGCACAGTAAGTCATTTAGGATAATAGAATCGAATAAGTACTTTGTTCCTTCTTTGAAGGATCTGGAAAACAGAGTAACAGTTTTATTTAATCTCGTTGAGTCATTTAGATGGATAACTTAGTTTTAGCTTATAGAGCTTGTTAGCTCGCGAAATCTTTTATGTAGCTTATTAGAGCTTAGTTAGCTCAAGGAAGGTTCGATCAAGAGGAACAAGATCATAGTGTAGACTCTTGGAGCTTACACAAAGAGAGAGAGAGAGGTCTCTATTTGTAATGATCGATCCATTGCATTTAGGTTCAGATAAAGGAGCATTGTGAAATAAGATCATATGCCTATATTTTTGGGTTAATTGAGTTTATTGATTGATTTTCAAAGCAATTTCCCATTTGAATCATATCTTGTGACCACGTTGACTATATGGTTGGTTGAATGAAAAAATGGCTTGAGTATTGACATTTACACACAGTAAGTCACTTTTAGCTATACATTGCAAGGAAGATCCACGATGTAGGAGAGATTTGTTAACAAGTCAATGATGGTGATCAAGAGGTGAGTTGATCAACGACTAAAGAGGAATTTCACTAACTAAATAGAGAAAAAGTTAAAGGAGAATATGTTGCGAAGTTGGAAACTAATCGTTGCAAGGATGAAGAAGATAAAAGGTTAAGAATGATCTTGCTGCAGATCAATGTCGGAGAACTATTTTGCTGGGCGAACTAGTGCGATAGAATAAATCCCTAACTGGTGCAATATTTTATAAAATACACCCTATAACAATTTAATTCCACCCACATCGATCTAGATCTAATGGTTGTTAGTTCGTTTTGTCGATGAGCTAGCAATTAGCAGGTTAATTCCAGAACTTAGGAGTGAAATCATTGTGTAATCCAGTTCATTGATGATAATCTTTGTGTAATATTTGGTCCACACGTGAGAACGTGTTGGGAATTATGTTTTTATATGAGGATCCTAGCCACACCTAAGCATGTAGTGGGAAGTACGGTTTCAAGCCTGAAGAGATGGATAAGGGAGATTCGCAGCATAGGAGAGATATGGTCCTTAAGGCTCAGAGGACGCCAATCCATGACGATGTCAGGATGATGGAGGTTGAGTACAAAACCGTTATGATGGTGAGTTGACCTCCACCCTTATATTTTGAAGAAGCTTCACCCTCTGCTCAATGACCTCTTTGGATTATCCCACCCTCTTTTGTGTCTTTTGTGTCGAAAGGGACTGTGACTGTGTTTTCCACTTTGTAGCGCTGGTGCTTGGTGAAGATTCTATCTCCACCATGGTTTCCAAACGCTCTCAGAGGGGAATATTGGGGTTGGGGGAAGTCTTGGCCGACAATCGCGACAAGGGTCATGTGACTAGAGCTCATATACAAGTGCAGGAAGCTACTGACTACTTCAAAGACTTTGTTCCTCTTGTGACCCATGGTGAAATTGAATTAGTTGAAAATTGTTTAGCAGACAATGCTAAGGCCATGCCTAGGGAGGAGTTGTTCCATGAGGTTGAACCTTAGGTGGTAGACCCTGGAAATACAGCTTGTAGGGATGCATCCTATGATAGATTGCTTATGCTCTATTGGGTTAACATGAGCCTGATAGTTCACTCTTCTCTTAGCGCTACTGAAAAATGGGAAGGGGATGAAGAACCTGTGAGGGTTTGGAAGGAGCACAACTCTGATTTTTGGCTAATACACAAAAAGATAGACCTCATGGCCAAAAATATGGGGATTCAATTATTCCACCCGAGGATGGAGCAGAAGGAGGTCGGAGGGACGAGCATGGACAAGTCAAATGACATGACTTTCAGGGAGCCCTCTGGGAAGATGAAGCAATCCAAACACTCCTCTCCGAGAGTGTCATCTAGGGCCAGATTTGAGGACCCTATGTTTATGCTCTTTTTATTTCTTGTTCAGTTTATTGTTAGTGGTTCGAATAGTGATAGGATTTATAGGAATCTTATGTATGTAATCAATTTTATATTTTTATCATTTATTCAATATGATCTAGGATCTTATCTGAGAGAATAATATGCACAGAAATAATCACAAGAGATAAGAGACACAAAGAGTTTCCTCGGGGAAACCATAAAGGAGAAAACCCCACAACTTACTCAGAGATAGAATGAGCACCAGTAGCAAAAGGAAAAACCAAAAACATAAAGATGATCTCTGACAGCTGATCTCTCTCACTTGTGCCAGCACTTCCTCTATCACTCATGCGCCCCAGTTGAGTGAGTGTGTGCGATAAATAGAGAGACTCACTCTCTATTTATATTCTTTCGTTCACTTAATATTTGACTCTGTTATGTAGGCTCGAGTAATCCTAACTCATTTATGTAGGCTCAAGTAACCACAACTAGGGTACTAATGACATGACTTACATTAAATCACCAGGGCTGACTTCTCTAGGAGAGTCTAACAACCCTAGTTCCCCACAACTACGAGGACTTTAAACCTTAATCAATAAGGAGGGTTACCCTCTATGACTTCACATGACTTGTTTACATTATTGATTCTCTCGATAGGAAAATCGGGGTATGACATGACTTAGTTAGATTAGTGATACTTCTCGATAGGAACATCAGCGTACAATACATAAGACATACAAGTGAATACATTCTGAAGTTAGAAATACATCAACACTCCCTCTTAACTATGAAGGTATTCTCTTGAAACAATTCATCAACACAAGTCTTATTCTCTAGATCAAGTCTGGATCATCATCAAAGTTGGATCATCACTGGATCATCATCAAAGCTAGATCATCATCAAATATGGATCATTAGATCATCATCAAAGTTTGATCATCACTAGATCATAATAATCATCATTGCTTCCTCTATCTCTATCGAATGGTTCTATCTATCAATTCTACTCATCACAGGAAGTTCTACAAAGCCATCCCTTTTTCATGTTGGTTGTAGGCCTATCCTCCACGTAGGTCTTCATCTTCTTCAACACTTATATCTGACCATGGGAGGAGCACATCCCGCAACCATGTTAGAATGACCCACCCAACACTCACATCTGACTATGGGAGGAACACATCTCGCCCAACACTCACATCTGACCATGGGAGAAACACATCTCACAACCATGTCAGAATGTACCAACACTTATATCTGATCATGGGAGGAACACATCCCATAATCATATCAGAAAGGCTCATCACTTATATCCAACCATGAGAGGAACACCTCTCGCAACCATGTCAGAATGTCTCTGCACTTACATATGACCATGGGAGGAACACATCCCACAACCATGTCAGAAGGGCCCAGTACTTATATCTGATCATGGGAGGAACACATCCTGTAAACATAGTAGAAAGGCTCAGCACTTATATCCAACCATGGGAGGAACACATCCCGCAACCATGTTGGAAAGGCTCAGCACTTATATCTGACCATGGGAGGAACACATCTGCAACCATGTCAGAAGGGCTCTGCACTTACATCTGAACATGGGAGGAAAACATCCTACCACCATGTCAGAAAGGCACATGGACTCATCACTTCCCCTTGGAAGGATACTCAATATGGAGAACACCAAGATTCTCCCTGAAGTACTCAAACTTCACTTTGGCCATTTCTAGCATAGAATCACATCAGGGTTGATTACATCCAAGGATAACCTGTGAGCTTCGCCAGGACTGATTACATCCGAGGACAACCTACAGGACCGTTTACGTATGAGAAACATACTAGCTCACCAAGATTTTATGCTCAAACAACCTGTCTCATTGGCTATGCTAGATCTCCCTCTTTTTAGAGATATCGATCTAGATCACATACTTGAGCTTCACTGCTCCTCTCTTAGTTGTTCTTAGCACCATGCAAAACTCCTTCCTGCTAAACCAAGAGATCACACTTGATCTCATATTGAAGCAACACCTTGAAGTGCTCTTCCTATCAATGGCACTGCATGCCCAATTCGAATCCAGCTAACCCTCCAGTATAGTTTTCTAATTCACCTCATACCTGATCCCGTAATCAACTATACCCTTTAGGTACCTCGGAATATGCTTTGCAGCAATCAGGTGAACATGTCTTGTATATGTCAAAAATTGGCTTAATGTGTTCACAGCAAAGTAAATATCTAGTCTTGTATTCATTAGGTACATCAAGGACCCAATGATCTGACAATACATCATAGCATCAACTGTCTCTGATGAAGCATCACTCAATAGCTTCAGGTTCGATTCCATAGGTGTGGTCATGGCCTTGTAGTCCATCATCCCGAACCTCTTCAGGATCTCTACTCCATACTTCCCTTGTCCTATGGAGATTCCATCTACATTCTACCACACCTCCATGCCTATAAAGTAGTGCATTTTATCCAAGTCCTTCATCTTGAACCCTGCAGCAAGTCTCCTTGAAATTTTAATGAGTTCCCCTTTTATGTCAAGAACAAGTCATCGACATATAGCAGGAGAATCACTGGTCTTCCGCCTTCAACTTTGAAGTAAAGGTTGGAATCCGCTTTACTCTCAGTAAATCCTAGAGCCATCAGTAAGCTATCCATGCTATTGTACCATGTCAAACCTGAGGATCTTCTACAATCACTCCATATGAAGTGGAGCATCATTCTCCCTTTGCCTTTCATACTCTATGTATTGAAACATTACTTATTGGAGTGACAAGTAGCGTCCTCTGCTACTAATATTCTATGTATCCATCTAGGATCACTAGATACTAAGATCCTCTATCTTGAACCTTTTCAAAAGTTCTTCTCGCACCCATCTGTGAGCTTTTCATCCTCTATAGGCTTTCATCTTCAACCTTGTAGTAAAGGTTAAGGTATTCATGACTTTAGGTGATCTTCAAGCTCCTCATGTATGTGTTATCCCATGAGTGTCTTCTCAGCTCGTACAAGGCCTTATTTAATTTACACACATGAGTCTTCCTGTCATGTGTCTTAACTTCTAGTGGCTGCAAATGTCTCTTCGTAGTCTATGCCTTCTTTCCATGAGAAGCCTCATGCTACGAATCTTACCTTGTATCCCACGGTGTTGCCATCTACTGCATGTTGGATCATCTAGATCCATATGGAAGACATTACAAACTTCCCTTTAGGTCTTGATACTACATCCTAGACATCATTCTTCTTGAATTGGTATTCTCCTTCCCTTTCTTCTTGGCTACTTATTCATAGCTAGAAGGCTCTTAATCAATGATGTCACTCAACAGTGTCACATAACTAGAGTGTCTCTGAGGCCTCTTTCTTTCTTTGAAACTATCGTCATATTATTCTTCATATTGGATTCTTTCTTGAACTATCATCACTTGTTCTTTGGAACAAGTCTCATCCTTCTTTTCTTGTAGGTGATTGTACGTGATCTTTCCTACAAGTCAAATGTATTTGTATGGTTAGAAACATTTCATAAGGCATAATCATAATTGAAAATTCTTATGCGTAAAGATATAATCATGCAAGTATTTTAGCCAATACAACATTCATCCACATCTTACGAAAACTTTCTAGATTCCTTCCATCTCTACCATGACAATATTGAGATTGTGCACTAATCAAATATGTCAGCAAGCAGGTTTCATTCTAGATAAGTAGCAATGGAGAGTTGTATAGCACCATGGGATACTTACGCATCACATGCATATTAATAGTATATTGTCATTAATGAAAAAATTCTATCATGCATAACACATCAACTAAATATAAACAAATGCATAACAAAATAATATCATTAAATGGCAATTGAATTCTTATCTTTATTTGTTTCATGGGTAGACTCCTTGAGTCTTCTGCTTCATCATCTTCTTCATTCATGACATCATCATTTCTTATCCAAATGCTGAGATGGATAAGAGGTTCTTCAAGAATTCAGTCCTTCATATTCCTCATTGCTTGAGGGATCTTCTTTGAATCATGAGAGCTAGATCTTCAATTGCTCCCATATTCTTTTATTTTATTATGAGTCGAGCTTCTTCTTGTGTGTGCTCTTCCCAGAGTCTATTGAAGGTAATTACATCCTTTTGGAACACATTCCTTGAATGAATGAATCCCATGATCCCGGGAGCCCATTTAAGGTGGTCATCACAATTTCTGCATTCTCTACTTCTTCATCCACTGCTTCAAGTTGTTCTTTGATTTTAGAGATCCTTGTAAAGTATGAATGTATGGTATCTGCATTCTGTATCTTTACATTCTTCAACTAGTTTCTCAAATTCATCTTTCGATTTATGGTCTTCCCTTCAAATAGCTTGGTCAAGGAATCAACATCTCTTTAGGTGTCTTTAGGGAAGACACTTGTGGTATAAGGTGATCCTTGATTGAATCAGAAATGATCTTCTTGGCCTTAACCAAGTTATTCTTGTGTAAGGCTTTAGCTTCATCTCCATCTGGACCTTGAACCTCTCCACTTATGTAGGTGTCCAATTCATTTTCTTCAAGAACCAATGAAATCTGATACGTCCATGCTTGGAAGTTGTCAGCTTCACCAATCTTGTCATCAATTTCATGTGATTAGTCATCTTGAAATGAGAACCTCAACTGTAAATAGAAAAAGATTAGATGTTACCGATTTGAGGTGGCTGTCCTCGTTTGAGAGTTGAATGATCTAGGGTTTGTCAGAAAAACCCTAATTTTCAAAACTTGGAATTTCAAACTTTTGAATAGATAGAAAGATAGACCTATTTAAGGTGAGCTGTCCAATGTACTCCTTTTTCTGAAACTAGTGGCGGGAAGCTCCTAGAATAGGAAGCACTAGTTTTCCCATTTCCTCTACAGAAATTCATGATATTGTTGTTGCAGTATCTACAAAATTATTTCTCTTATGTGTCTAAAATTTTGTATTTTTGTGGCCTCGCCTATCCTATTTCCAACACCACAGGCTTGAGCAGAATTGGTTTGACCATTTGGGACTTTTGAGCGTTTTCCCAAGGTGACTTGTTTCAGGACTGTTCTGCATAGAGAAGTTGTACAGAATTCCACATGTCACGCTTTCACCTTTGGGGTCCGAAGCATTTACCACAAAAACTACATCCTGTTCCCTATCTAGAACATCTTTCAATATTTCATTTGGATATTCGTATCCCGAGATATAACAATTCTCCCTAGATGTCATTTTTAGGGATGAATCGTGGAAGGGGCTGGAACCCTGATTTGGATGAATCATATATCCGATAATATAGTGAATATGAGGCTGAAAGTTTTATACATCGTACATCAGGATTTTATATTCATCTTGTGAAAATTTTTTACTTCTAATACTTCTTTAATCCCGAGATATAACGAATGTACCAAAACTACCCGTTTTTTGTATTTTAGGGTTTTTTCAGGCTCGGGGTCAAACTAGGGTTTAAATTTCCCAGAGTTTTTCTGAAGCAAAAATATCGACCTTGGTCTCTAAACTTCGATTTTGATGAGGAGAGAAATCCTATGCTGGGATCACTCAAAAATTACTCTTCAATGAAAATCCTTAATTTCCCGATGCACTAGTAGGTCAAAAATTGAAAATGTTTAGAATCATATTGTGCTTCAACAGAAGGAAGCACCCTTCAATGGAGGTTCATCCTAGCCTCCTTTTGCTGATGGATTATGGAGAGTGACACAAAAAGTAAGAAGCCCTAGATTCAATAGATGCATAGTGTCCTCTTCTTAGGTTAGGTCTGATAACATGTTAGATTTTTATCATTTATTCAATATGATATAGGATCTTATCTGAGAGAATAACATGCACAACAATAATCAAAAGAGACACAAATATTTTCCTATATGAAACCATAAAGGATAAAACCTTGCAACTTCCTTAGAGATAGAATGACCACCAGTAGGAAAAGTAAAAAATGAAAACATAAAGATGATCTCTGAGAGCTAATCTCTCTCACTTGTGCCAACACTTGCTCTCTCAGTCATGCGCCCTAGTTGAGTGAGTGTGCATGATAAATAGAGAGACTCACTCTCTATTTATATTCTTTCATCCACTTAATATTTGACTTTTTTATGTAGGATCGAGTAATCCTAACTCAGTTATGTAGGCTCGAGTAACCACAACTAGGGTACTAATGACTTGATTTACATTAACTCATGACAGCCAGCTTCTCTAGGAGATTCTAACAATCCTAGTTCCGCACGACTGCGGGGAATTTAACCCTTGATCAATAAGGAGAGTTACCCTCTATGACTTTACATGACTTGTTTACATTATTGATTCTCCCGATAGGAACATCGGGGTATGACCTGACTTAATTACATTACTGATACTTCACGATAGGCACATTGTGGTACAATACATAAGACATATAAGTGAATACATTCTAAAGTTACAAATACATCAACAATCAAGATGGGTAATGACATGAACAATCTGGATTTTTTGGTATGTCTTGTTGAGTTGTTTGTTATTGGTTCCTGTAGTGATTTAATTATGGGAAGATTATGTTTGTAATCGGGATCGGTCATGCCATGAACAATCTCATTGTTTTGTTTCCGGATGGGTGGTTTTGTTTTGGGACAGATGTACAACTTGTCAGAACTTGGTAGGTGGTTTTTGTATTGGTTATTCGAAATGTAATTAAGTGAGTATATAGTAATACAATCCTTTTATTTTAAAAAAAATATTGGAGAAATTTTGTAATATTCTACAAGTGCTTCAATTTCTCACCTTTCAGCAAAAAGGATGGATACAATTCATATATAGTTTGATATTGATTTCTTAAAATAAAAGGAATTTACCACCAACGACCACAAACAACTGAAAAGTAGTCAATGGGATTGCTAACTACATTATGTAAAATCCTTTAATAGTGGTCATGCCAGCTTCAGGAGACTCTATAGGTGATACTCCCAATGCCTAAGAGGAAACCTATAGGTGATAATCCCAAAGAATTTTGAAATTGTATTGATAATAAGCATATATACCTCAAAGTTCAGCTTTGATGCCAATAACATCATACGATCTTGGCATCCTCTATGCTTTATACAAATATTTCACACAAATTAGTTGTTACACCATCAATCGGGTATACTAATGGTTGTAATAAATATGTTGTAATTAAATAGTTTCAATATTGTTCATTACATTACCCTCCTATGGTCAATAGCTATCTCGCAATCAACTTTTTTCCTTCAACAAATGTGTAATAAAATCAATTCATAAAATAGACAAGTACAACTATACTTAAAATGAATAAATCAACACGTTATATTCAATGAAATGACAATAAGATATCTAATTGACAAATTCGTTATGGTGATAACTTACAAATATGCATTAGGGAATGATACAAATTATCATTATATTCCTTTCCATTGTGAAGACCTACATATATCATGACAAAATGGTATGTTCATATAAGCAATTGATTAATATGTATAACATATATGAAATTCTAAAAAAAAATGAAAATACGTTAATGAGCTTCTCTTGGTTTCAAGAATATCGTATTCTGTACTAAACAGGGCCAACTACGTAAATGTTGAAGCTCATATGGCCCCTCCCCCCCCCCTCCCACCCCCTCCCTCCTCACATCACTCTCAATTCCCCACACCCAATCTATCTACTGTAAAAATA
>LPNX010519422.1:478522-500715 GCA_001517045.1 Pseudotsuga menziesii
CCATCATCATCATCATCCTCATCATCATCCTCACCTTCATCATCGTCATCATCATCATCCTCATCATCATCAGTCATCGTGAACATCATCATCATCATCCTCATCATCATCACCATCAACATCATCATCATCATCCTCATCATCAACATCATGAACATCATGAACATCCTCATCATCATCACCATCAACATCATCATCATCATCCTCATCATCAACATCATGAACATCATGAACATCCTCATCATCCTCATCACCATCATCATCATCATCATCATCCTCATCATCCTCATCACCTTCATCATCGTCATCATCATCATCCTCATCATCATTAGTCATCATGCCCATCAACATCGTGAACATCATCATCATCATCCTCATCATCATCACCATCAACATCATCCTCATCATCATCATCATCCTCATCATCAACATCATGAACATCATCATCATCCTCATCATCATCATCACCATCAACATCATGAACATCATCATCATCATGCTCATCATCATCATTCATCATCACCATCAACATCGTTCATCATCATGAACATCATCATCATCCTCATCATCATCATCATTCATCATCACCATCAACATCGTGAACATCATCATCATCATCCTCATCATCATCACCGTCAACATCATCATCATCATGCTCATCATCAACATCATGAACATCATGAACATCCTCATCATCCTCATCACCATAAACATCATCCTCCTCCTCATCATCATCCTCATCATCCTCATCATCATCAATCATCATGCCCATCAACATCGTGAACATCATCATCCTCATCCTCATCATCATCACCATCAACATCATCATCATCATCCTCATCATCAACATCATGAACATCATGAACATCCTCATCACCATCAACATCATGAACATCATCATCATCATCCTCATCATCATCCTCACCTTCATCATCGTCATCATCCTCATCCTCATCATCATTAGTCATCATGCCCATCAACATCATGAACATCATCATCATCATCCTCATCATCATCACCATCATCATCATCATCATCATCCTCATCATCAACATTATAATGCATTATAGATTATAATGCATATGATTAATAGTAAAAATAACATTTACATGTTTGTATAGTAACGCATTACTATACACTGTTGCATTTGTTCTATTATAAGTTTTGATGAACTTCACTATTTCCAAAAGGAACTTGTTTTATTTAAGGAAATCATATATATGTATCCATATAATTTATGTTATTTTTTTCAAAGTTTTACTATTCATACAAAATAATGTAAATTTTAAGGTTTTTTAAAAAATATAAAAATATTATCAAAATTTTAGCAAAATAATATTGATCAAACATTAATATCATTAACCTTTATAAAAAAAACTTAATATAAGATTATAATCTCATATAATGCAATAATATAAACAATACTTTTAATAAAAAAAACATTTATGATTTCATATTAGCCTTTATATAAAAAACTTTATATAAGAGTACTTAATACAATAATTTTATAATAAAAAAAATAACTAAAATTTTGATTTTTATGACATCAAAAATATTTACAATTAATCATGTCATTGGGAACACAAAACTTACTAGTCCCCTTGAAAAAGTAATAAAAAGCTTACACATGTTAAAACTATGAGATAAAGAAATGGAAAGAACACAAATAATGTTAAAACTATGAGATAAAGAAATGGAAGAAATATTAATTTTTTTTTATGATTTACAAATCACGTACGCGTTTTATAACTACATATCGCGAGCGTCTTTTGTAGTTATATAACTCGTACGCGATTTGTCTTCCTATCCTACATGTTCCATGACATGTGAGGCTCAGGTTGAACCATACCAAGTGCTATGTCAGGCTCGGGTTGATGTATTTTTTGGTAACATGATGTTGTTTTTCAAAACTAGGATTGCATCTTAAAGGTCCCTCATTTTCTTGCACTGACCCTTACCCCATGCTAGGATTTATAAAAAAGACCTTTACAACCAATATATTTGGATAGATATTACTCACTTTAATGATAAAAAAAACCTACATAACAATTTGTTATTTTTCCCCTAGTAGTTCTAACTTCTATAAGAAAAACAATTTAGATAAAAATTGTCCTTACCATGGTTTAGAGAATGATATTTCTAGCCTAAGGAATGAAGGTCATATCCTCTTAATGGGTGACTTTAATTCCCGTACTTCGAGCAAACAAGCTATTATTCTAAGCAATTATTCCAACCCTAATCCTCTTTGATTAGATGAAGACCTTACTCTAGCTAGCAAGTACATGAGAAGCTCTGAAGATCTAGGAGAAATTTTGTTTGGGTCTGAGCTAGTCAAGCGTTGTAGCACTCAAGATCTCATAATTTTCAACAGCCTAAAGAAGTGGTCTGATTCTATCCAAATGGCCTGTATCCATGCGCTTGGAAGCAACATGGTAGACTATGTTTTTTCTGATATCCCTTTATACAACGAAATAATAAATTTTGACATCTTAAAGGACCACGAGCCTTACTCAGATCATAGACCCTTAATTGTAACTCTCAATTTTGTCATTCTTAGAGATCCCATAAAAGATAATCCTTGTAGCCAAAATAACTTGATCTTAGATAGAAATAAAAATGATCTCTTTCTAAAGGATACAAAAATTAATTTGCTTCCTTTATCAAGTATAGACAACATAGAAGACCTCTATCATAATTTTACTACAACCCTCGTCTCAAGTAATAAAAGAAAAAGAAAAACCAACCCTTAGCATGATAAAGATTGTAAAAGCACGAGAAGGAAAATTAAGGAAGCTCTTGACGAGTCTCTTAAAATTCACAAGATAAAAAAGTGCAAAGCCCTAACTAAAAGGAAAAAAAATACAATATATTCAGAAAAGATAAGAAAATCTCTTACACCTCTCTAAAGTGGCTCCTAAGAAATTCTGGAGGCAGATTCTAACTAGAAAAACTAAAGATAACGATAGCATTGCTTTACACGACTCGAATTCCTATCATAAAAAGCTTTATGAATCCCCGAATTTCATAGACAACTTTGAAACCATGGTCACAACGGTAGAAGCTTTCTCATTAAAAGACATGGATTTTGGGGTTAAGCGTGTGAAAAATGGAAAAGCTAAGGACATTGAAGGTTACCATGCATAAATCTTAAAAATTGGAGGTCCCGTCCTCATCCCTCACATCCACAAGCTATTCAATCAAGCAGTCAAGTAAGGTTTCCCTAAAACTTGGACTTAGAGCCTCATTATCCCTATTTTTAAAAGTGGCGATACAAATAACCCTTCTAATTATCGGACAATTATGATTAGCCCACTCTTATCCACCAAGCAGGTTTTAGAAGGCAACACTCAACAACAAACCACCTCGTTATGCTTAGGATCATTATGGAGGAGTGTGGTGACGATTAATCCAATCTCTTTTTTTGTTTTGTGGACTTTAGAAAGGATTTCGATACGGCACCTAAAAATAACCTATGGAATATATTAGAAGAGAAAAAGGTTCCTTTTGAGCTGAGAGCTGTCGCAATAAAGTTATACAAGAATGTAATCGCCAAGTTTAAGAGCAACGAGGGGTGGTCGAGAGATATTAAGTGTAATTTATCGGAGTTAAACAAGGTTCCCCCCTCTCCCCTACACTATTTGCCATTTACATCGATAAGCTAGAAGGTTGTTTAGAAGAAGCAGGTTGTGCTAGCACATTCTTAGCTGGAATAGTCATCATCCTTCTTTTCTATGCTGGCGATATTGTTCTTCTAGCAAGGTGTCCATCTCATCTTGATAAGCAACTACGACTCCTTAAGGATTTCTACTCTACCATGGGCATGACTATCAACACTAACAAAACAAAAGTTATGATTATCAAATCCAAGAAGGACACTTACGCTAATTTTGTGTGTGAAAATAGCAACTTGGAGGAAGTATCTTCTTACAAATATCTAGGAATTTATATTCATCACAAGCTCAACTCGAACTATAGCATTGAGAAAAGGATTAATGGAGGGTGGAAAGCTTACTTTGGTCTTGAAAATAATTGTAAAGAAGCAAACCTTGTGATGTGAAATAAAAAGAAGTTCCTCTTTGAAAATTTAGTCACTCTTGTTATCTTGTATGGATGTGAGGTTTGGGGTTGTAGCATCTCTAGAGAATCTTGGAGAAAGATTAAGCAAAAAGAGAAGCGTTTTATAATGTATAACCTTAAAATTAGAAGCAATACACCATATCCTCTTCTACTTATAGAAGTGGGTCTTTCCCCTATCGAGAGCCTAGCTATAACTAGGCCCCTATTGTACAAGCAAAAAATAAATAACATGGGAAACCATAGAATTCCTAACTTAGCTTTTAATTCCACCCAAAACCACCTTAGGCTCAAGCAAGGTTGGTATAAAGATACCAAGGCCTCGTTAAACCACTAGGAGATTGACAAAAATATTGCATTGCAAAATATTAATAACATGAAAAATATTGTTACTTCTAGGTTTAAAGAGAAACTATGGTGTGAGAAAGATTTAGAGACCAAAAGAAAATTAAGATATTATAAGGAGGTCATCAACCCTACTCTAGAAGATCAAAATCATCTCTGTGTTTTAACAAGTTCAAAGAAAAAAACTAATATAGACAAGATAGTAACGAACTTTCATGAGCTCGATAGTGAAATAGGTCGTTGGACAGTTCCTTAAACACCATGCGTGGAAAGGATCTTCCATCTCTCTGAGAATAGGAACATTGAGGATGAAAGAGGATGAAAATCACTTCCTCTTAGAGTGCCCTGCGTACACCCACATTAGATCTAAATTTCATAATATTTGTTGCAACACCAACCTTCCTAGCCTTTTAACTTGTCATAATTATAGTGAGCTCGAGACACTTCTCACCAAGCTCTTTGAGCATATGAATACAATGTTAAAACAAACTAATTAATTTGTTTCTTTAGGTCCCATAGACCAAAGTTAACCATCATCATCATAACACTAATCTCTATAGGTAATTGGTCTATTAAAAAAATCAAATTTAAATTTCAAATTAACTACTTGAAAAATCTAAATAATTAAATTTAACTTTTGAATTTTGAATTTTATAGCTATTATTTATTAGCCATTTAAATTTTGACAAAAAAAATTTCCATAATAATTTTATTAATATATTAATAATAATTACTTAAAATTGAATTGAAATTTTCAAATTTAATAACTCAAAACCACTACCTAAATAATAACAATTACTTAAAAAAAATTAAACTCTAAAATATAATAACTCAAAATCATTATTTAAAACCATAATAATAACACAAACCACCAAAAATTAATATAAATCTGTAATATATATTCACCACTCCCATTACTTTAATAAGAACAATGAAGTATATCACACTTTAATTGCATTGAACTCTAATAAACACAAATTGTTGCCAAAGTTGAAAGTTGATTTGGTATGTGAATTCGCTGCATAAACACAAACTATTCGTCACCCATTACTTATTAATAAGCATGAAATTGGTACACCCTAAATAAATTGGAAATTACTTTTTAATCCACACCTGATCAGTTCTAGAAGTTTAAGGATTCGTTCCCAATAAATGCAAACCACTACCAAACACTATTGTAATTACTTTTTAAATACCTAATTTATTATTTTTTAATTTGGGTTGGGTTTATAGGCAGTACATTGATAAATGTTGACTGAGAAGCTTTAGACTGTGAATCCTTCAAAAATTAAGTCTAAGTCAACATAAAAATAAGTTGACAAGTCAATAACACTTACTACCATCATTGAGGCCCACTTACTTCAAACCCTATTCTATTCCTATCATAATATATATATAGCTGGTGTATGGCATATTGTGCACACAAATTTGTTCCTCTTATTGATTTTCATCTAGGTAGGGTAAGTGTTATTATCACTATCCATTTTATGTGTTTTAGGTTAATATTTTTTGGTTCTAATTTTTATTTTTGATAATTAGGGTTTTTGGTTTGGATAATATATATATAATTAATGTATGGCATGCTGTGCACACAAATTTGCAGGTGCTTTTCATCTCTGTTGGGTAAGTGTTAATTTCACTATTTGTTTTATGTGTTTTTGCCTAATGTTTTTTGTTCACACTAAAGGTTTATAATTTCTAAAATTGGTTAATATCTAAATATTTTGTGTTTTTGGTGAATGGTTTTTAGTTCATGGTAATCTCTAAGCCATTTATTACACAGTTTATTAGGCTCTTTCTTCTGTTGTTTAAGTAATTGGTTCAATAGTGGATTCTTTAGATCCAGCAAATGACCTAAGACTAGATGATTCATTAGTTCGATCTCCTTAGCCATAATGAAGATACAGGGAGCCAGCAGCTTAAGAACCAGTTGGATACTTTTTTTTTCACTAACTCACCTAGTTATTAATCTATTAAGTAAAGTCACCCTCTTTGCGGTAAGAAACGGCACTACATCACCTCCTATCAAGCTTTAAGGTTTAGGGTTTTGAAAGTAATTAATATCTATATTGTAATGAAAATGGAGAAAAAATTATCAATGTCGTTTAAGATAGAAATCGAGGTGAAAGATGGCTAGCGAAGCTAGCTGTAAGAGACCAACTCTCCATCGGGGTGGCTGGACGGTTCTCTGGAGTTAACTACGTGGCTGGAGCTCTCACTCTCTCTCCAAGGGTGTAAAGGCAAAGGCAGGCCTAGCCCATAGCCCAATAGACCGGAGGACCTTCCTTCCAACAGTAAAGTTATATTTTAAATGTCTGATTTACTCTTTAAGGGCATGTATCGGAGTCGTGTGTCAGTTTGCCTCAACCCAACCGGAAAGCCGGAAGTTTGAGATGGCGAACAAACATATATAATGTGAAAGAATGAATTTGAAAGAATATGACTTTTAGCTTCACATATTCAAATACGTTACTCCTTTTTTTTCCTTACTTGGGCTCTTAACTCACCTTAGAAACCTCTATCATTGCCCTCTTGGTCCTTAACGAACTAAACATCGGTCTCAACAAAATCCTGGATCTCCAGTTTCTTAGATCGGGTAGTTTCCTCGACATCCAATGTATAATTTTAAATCCAGTTTGAATCAGAAATCCCATCGAGAAATGCAGAGGGAAAACCCACATGGACGCTCAGCAGCGCGAGAGCCGAGAGAAACAGCAGGGACAACACAATGCATCTGCAACTTCTCTCCTGCGACTGTTTCATTGTGATCCTAACTCCCGGTAGTGAAAGGCCTCATTCATTAATTTATTCTTCAATTCCTGCCATGGATTATTACTGAGATTGTTCTTTCTTCCGTTCGCTATAAATGGATCCCGCCAATTTATGAGATCCGTTGGGAGTTGGCATAGTTAGATCCTGCGAATTTCCGATATGCATCGGAAGTTGGATGGCTGGAGAGTTGGAGTTTCTCTGGGTAAATAAATCCTTGATCTGGAAGATTGATTAATTTTCCAGCCTTCAAGATCGATAACTAAAAATGAGCTGAACCTATATCGATTTTCATCCATTTTCAAGTTTTATTTCCACATCGATTTTAATTCTATTTTTTATATATATTCTAAAGCTAGTTAAAATTTAGTTATTAATTTTTTTAATGTTTAATTCGTTAATGACCATGTGACGGCAATTACCTGCCCGGTCATTGAGTTATATACCCACTTGCTTGTTCCGAGCAGTATTATAGATGCCGATGCCCAAGAGAAGACTTCAAAATATTTTGATTTTTTCGGATTCGTCATCGCTGTAATATTGATGTGGAATTGATGGGTGTGGTTGACTTACTTTAATCAATAATAAGTATGAATCGGACATTCTAATATGACCCGTACGTATATAAGTGCGGTGTCTTAATTCATCTACCGCACGCGTTAGCTTGCTTGAGAGTCTGGGTTTAATATAAAGCAAGATGAGTTCTTCACCAATGGTCCAATACCCCTTACTTTCTTTATGCCCATCCTGGCCATCTAACTAGGCATAGAATTAATGAGCAGCTCTGAGCACAGGTAACCCCTATAATAATAGGAACTGCCTTACTTAGTAGGGTCCTTACTGCAGCTCCAATCAGCTCTGACAGCTAACTCCAACGACTTTGACTTCTTAAAGCTATTCTTCCACAAATGCTACTTCTCGGACTCTTTTTCATTTTAGCAGGTTCACTTAAATTTTATAGATCTGTGTATGGAATGGGTTGCTGCCTTTGAGAAGGAATTGTCAGAGGGTTGAAACAGGTGTGATGCTTGAGCTTCAGTGAGTGAAGTAGATCTAGAACTGTGATAGGTTGTGTTGGGTAAGATGTCCAAGATCTATCAATGATTGAAACGTTTTATTGGCTTGAGATTTACAAATTGTTTTTAAAATATGATTATCTTTGAATCCCTTTATGGCAGAGAAACACTCTGCTTTATTTGTGTGTTCCCTCCCTCTTAGAGGATTCTAAGATAAGTGTTTAGCAACACTTGCTCCATCGATTGCATTATAAAAGCCCCAAGTTACACAAGTAGATCAGTCAGGAAGGTGAGGGTGTGGAAGCGAACATTAAATTAAATACATCAAATAAAATCAATAACAACCTTAAGAGCCTGAAGAGACCAATAAACACTCACCAACCATATTAGCTCCATATTAGCTAAACAATACTCTACTGGACCATGTAGGGGTATCGGAAGGGATATATGGCTACATCATAATAGACTGTGTTACTGCTCAAACTAGCACCCTTCGCAAAGTACTGAAGACAAGGAGCTATGAATGATAAGCAATTAGGAGATGCACCCACCATCACCTCAGTGCACTCTCCTCTCTCTTTAGGCTAGCTCCTTAGGCCAAGGGAGGCTTCCCTAAATAAAGTTGGAAACCCCTTCCTACATATGACAAAGAGACTGAAACTTTCCATTGCTGCAAATCCTAAAGCACACTTGAACAAAACATTTCAATCATTGGAAGATCTTGGACATCTTACCCAACAACCTATCACAGGTATGGATCTACTTCACTCACTTAAGCTCAAGCATCACACCCGTTTCAACCCTTGACAACTCCTCCTCAGAGGCAGCAATCCATTCCATACACAGATGTATAAGATTTAAGTGAACCTGTTAAAGTGGAAAAGAGTTGGAGAAGTAGCAGTTGTCGAAGAATAGCTTGAAGAAGTCAAAGTCGTTGGAGCTAGCTGTCGGATATGATCGGAGCTTCCAAAGAAGTAAGGACCCTACTAAGCAAGGCAGTTCCTTTTATTATAGGGGCCAGGGGGTTACATATGCTCAGGGCTGCTCATTAATTCTATATTTAACCCAAGATGGGCATAAAGAAAGTAAGTTCAATTCATGTATGTTATTGAGTAAAGTAAGTCAACCAGGCCTGTCAATTCCACATCCATATTACAGCGATGACAAATCTGAAAAAAATCTAAATGTTTTGAACTCTTCTCTTAGGCATGGGCATCTATAACACTAACACTGCTCGAAACAAGCAAGTCGGTATATAAGTCAATGACCGAGGATGAAATTGCCATCATAGTCCTTAACGAACTAACCATTAAAAAAATCAATAACTAAATTTTAACTTGGTTTAGAATATATATAAAAAATAGAATTAAAATCAGTGTGGAAATAAAACGTGAAAATGGATGAAAATCTAAAGTGACACTAGATATGGGTTCAGCTCATTTTTAATTATCGATCTGCAAGGCCAGAAAATTAAACAATCTTCCAGATCAAGAATTTATTTGCCCCGAGAAACTCCAACTTTCCAGCCATCCAAACGTAGGTAGGTCGATCCCAGATCTGGCAGTCAATATGAATTTGAATTTTATGGGATAAACAATAATAATGTCTAAATAACACTACATCCAGATTCTTCGAGGAGACCCGGGCAATAAAAGCATAGGAAACGCCGGCGGGCGGAGGAAGGCGGGTCCCCAGCGACTTTAATGTCGAATTCCGCGTTTTTTCTCTGATACATTGTGATCACAATTTGAGTAATCCATGGCAGGAATTGAAGAATAAATTAATGAAATGAGGCCGTAGCCTGAGTTTGAGTTTCAGTACCGGGAGTTATGATCACAATGAAAAAGTCGCAGGAGAAAAGTCTCGGCTCTCGCGCTGCTCAGCGTCCAGGTGGGTTTTCCCTCTGCATTTTCCGATCAGAAGAAAAACACCCAGGATGGGATTTCGGATTCAAACGGGATTTACAATCATATATTGGATGTCCGGGAAACTACCCGATCTAAGAAATTGGAGATCCGAGATTTGGTTGAGACTAATGTTTAGTTCGTGAAGGACCATGAGGGCAATGATAGAGGTTTCTAAGGTGAGTTAAGGGCCCCAAGCAAGGAAAAAAAGGAGTAACGTATTTGAATATTCAAAGCTAGAAGTCATATTCTTTCAAATTCATTCTTTCGCATTATATATATATGTTCGCCGTCTCAAACTTCCGTCTTTCCGGCTGGGTTGAAGCAAACTGAGACACGACTCGATACATGCCCTTAAAGTGTAAATCAGACATTTAAAATATAACTTTACTGTTGGAAGGAAGGTCCTCCCGTCGATTGGGCTATGGGCTAGGCCTGCCTTTACACCCGTGGAGAAAGAGTGAGAACTCTAGCCAAGTAGTTAACTCCAGGGAACGGTCCAGCCTCCCCGATGGAGAGTTGGGCTCTTACAGCTAACTTCGCTAGCCATCTTTCACCAGGATATCTATCTTAAACAACATTGGTAATTTTTTTTCCATTTCCATTACAATATAGATATTAATTAACTTTCAAAACCCTAAACCTTAAAACTTGATAGGAGGTTATGTAGTGCCATTTCCCAGGTGTGATTAGGGGCACCAGGGTGACATTACTTAATAGATTAAGAACTGGGTGCTTTAGTGAAAGAAAAGTACCCAACGGGCTCCTCTTTTGGGTATCAATCTGTATAGTGGGTAGGGCTAAGGAGATGGAACTAATGAATCATCTGGTGGTGGTTTTTTTGCTCGATCTTAAAGAATCCACTACTGAACCTTAAACAAGAGAAGAAAGAGCATAATAAACTGTGTAATAAATGGCTAAGCCAAGTGCTGGTGAGTCACTGATTAGAGAATACCATGGGCTAAAAATTATTCTACCAAAAACATAAAATATTTAGACATTAACCAGCTTTAGAAACTATAAACCTTTACTGTGAACCAAAAAACATTAGGCAAAAACGCATAAAACAAACAATGAAATTAACACTTACCCAACAAAGATGAAAAGCACCTGCAAATTTGTGTGCACAGCATGCCATACATTACTTATATATATATAATCCAAACAAAAAACCCTAATTATCAAAAATAAAAATTAGAACCAAAAAATATTAACCTAAAACACAGAAAATGGATAGTGATAATAACACTTACCCTACCTAGATGTAAATCAATAACAGGAACAAATTTGTGTGTACATCAGGCACCTCAGTGGGCCCAATGGTTAAGAGCTTGTGTTATCTCCGAGGAGGTCACAGGTTCAAAACAGGCCGGGGGTAGGTGTGTCTCGGCCCCTGCTAAGTCACAAGTTTCTAGTATATCTGACTTGCCAGCTTTTGGATATATCCTTGGGAGGTTGCCGTTCCCATGGTAAAAAAAAAACAAATTTGTGTGTACAATATGCCATACACCAACTATATATATATTATGATAGGAATAGAATAGGGTTTGAAGTAAGTGGGCCTCAATGATGGTAGTAAATCTTATTGACTTGTCAACCTATTTTTATCTTGACTTAGACTTAATTTTTGAAGGATCCATAGTCCAAAGCTTTTCAGTCAACAACTATCAATGTACTGCCTATAAACCCAACCAATGTCTTTTTAAGTTAAAAACATAATTCCATAAATTTGAAAAATATTCAAAGAGCCTTCTTCTTAATTTAGTTTTTTTAGAAAAACACTTTCTAATATATAATCCACCCCAAACAATAAGTATTTAATTAGAGCATTACTTAATGTGTTATGAAGTGCATATAAATCTTCAAATGTGAGACCTTTACATAGAACTGTTTACATTTCCATATTTTAAAATTTAAATATTAATAAGTAATTTAAATTGTAACTGATTTTTAAACCCAAATAAATAAGCGTAGAATAATGGAACAATAATTGTAACTGATTTTAGTATTTTATGTTACATGTGAAACATTTCAAAGCTTTTTATATATATATAAATAAATAAAGTAAATCAGGTATCTAAAAAGTAAGTACAGCAATGTGTGGGAGTGATTTGCATTTATTGGAAATGAAAGATTAAAAAATAATAAATCAAGTATTTAAAAAGTAACTACAATAGTGTGTTTGGGAGTGGTTTGCATTTATTTTCCAACGAGCACTGATCAGGTGTGGTTTAAACCCAGGTCCAATAAAGATTAAAAAGTAATTTCAGATTTATTTAGCGTGTGATGGGTGATGGAATGGTTTGCGAATTCACATACCAAATCAATGTTCAACTTTTGGCACCGATTTGTGCTTATTAGGGTTCGAGTTACCATATGAACGTTTAAATGCAATTAAAGGGCGATATAAGTAATGAGGATGCTTAGTATATATTACAGATTTATATTAATTTTTGGTAGTGGTTTGTGTTATTATTATGGCTTTAAATAATGATTCGGATTTATTATATTTTAAAGTTTAAATTTTTTTAAGTAGTTGTTATTATTTAAGTAGCCGTATTGAGTTATTATATTTGAAAATTGCAATTCAAGTAATTATTATTAATATATTAATAAAATTATTATGTAATTTTTTTTTGCCAAAATTTAAATGGATAATAAATAATAGTTATAAAATTCAAAAGTTAAAAGTCAAATTTAATTATTTAGATTTTTTAAGTAGTTAATTTGAAAATTAAATTTGATTTTTTTAATGGACCAATTATCTATAGAGATTAGTGTTATATAAATGTTATGAAATTTAATTTTATTTACAAAATCATTTTTTTTATTAAGAAGCTTATTCTCTTTTAGAGATGGAATAAATGGTTATTTGAGACTTGAGTGGATTTTACTAATATTTATGTTTGAAGCACTTAACATCTTAAAAAAATTAGGAGGATCTCATGGGGGTCATTATAGTTTACTATTCAAAGCATGTCCCCCTTGTATAAAGATCGAACCCATTCACTTCCTTTAGATAAAACTTTTTCATTGGTCACCTTCTCATCGTGTTGAGTGGAGATGAGAATTGTGTGAATGTGGAGCGGAACCATGCACCACTCTCATGTTTGTACTCAATCTATGAGGCCTCAACTAGGAGTAGGTTCCATTCTCTCTGACATCTATAAGCTTTGCTCCTAGCTTGGTAGCGAGCACATGGGTGAGAGGCATCAATTCAGGGGTTTCATTAGTTGCATAACTAGTCCAATAAAAGGTAGCAATGATCCAGGAGGATATTGATGGCCACCCACCTATTCCACTTGGACCCCCACCATTGTTTATTTTAGTTTTCGAGTTTTTTTAATTGTAGCACAATTTACTCTTTTTGGTAGTTTTCGGGTCCTAAACTTTCGGAGCTGTTTTGAGGCCCTAAACGACATTTTTTCGGCATCGAATGTCGGGCAGATATGAGTCCATTCCAGACTTAATATTTATAATTTATGGATGTAGTCCTTGAAGAGATCTTTCTAATGATGTATCATGCACCTCAAACGTAAGTAGTATGCCAAAGTTACGACCCCAGGAAATTGATGTACCAAGTTACTCAACGTGGCCCACATTCTGGTGTTTCACCTCCTAGGGTTAGGTTTTTGGATGTGTAGGGTTTCCATTGTTTCTCAGTAATATATAGGCCTTCAAGCCTCATTGTAACACAAAGTTCAGAGGCATGTAGCCACCACATCTCTTTTAAGAGATACGCTACCAACACTCTAGCTAGTTTATTTCCATTCTGTATGTAAACAAGTTTTAGTTCTTTGATTAATGAAATGAAGTGTTGTTTCCGTTGCATATTTGTTTCTATGGTTATGTGTATTGTGTTGCATTCATGCATAAATCCGGATCAAGTGACCCACTTACTAGACCTCACACAGACTGCCATCCATACTAACAGATCACGACCTAGTTAAGCAATACACAATTAGGTTGCCAACAAATTTACACACCCTCACGACACCCTTAGTAACCCATAGTAGGTCGTGGTACCTTCATACACAGGCTTGGGACCCTTAACAGTCCTCAAGGCACTTTCAGTGAGTCACGACAGTCCTAGCAGGCTTAAGACATGTCACAACATCCCTTAGCAGGGTCAAGACAGGTCATGGTCTTCTCTAAAAAGAATTAGTGGAATTTACACATGAAAATAACGCAAACAAGAAACAAAAACTAAATATGAACACTGTGTTGAATCTCAAAAACTCAAAAAACACTTTTCATTAACTCTTCCAAGAAAGTTTACAAAGCTACAATCCAAGTACAGATGCTTCAAAAATGAAAGTCGAACCCTTCATCCTCTGTAGAGGTTACATTTGTAGTGCAATGTACCCCCAAGACGTATCTCGAAACATGGCATAAAACTTGGTTTGATTGCGGGAATCAAACCTGAAAGTACATCCTAAATCCTAACAAACTCTCACGTGGAAGATGCATCGTGCCCACAAAACATTTCAGGAAGGCACGCTGTACTGCACATGACCAATAAAAAAGGGAAATCTCGATATTTGGGGATTTCTCGCTCGCTTGATGAAAAAGACAACTCCGAGCATATTTTTAACACACTATGGGTGACTGAGCTATTGGAGGGCCTTCGAGGCTCATGACTGCTCACTCTATGTATATCATTCCACTACTAATCTGTAGGGGTGGCCATCTCAAATATCTCCTTTAAGATAACATCCAGTTCAATGAGGGGGCTAGGGCCAATAGCAGGGAGATCTGATTTGATAGTCATGAATTGAACCAGTAGCTCAAAGTCCTCACTGATTTTATCGATGATTACCTCTCCCTTTAGCACACCATTCATACCCTCAAACTTTGCATGGTTTAGTCTTTCCTAGTTCAATAGTTCGACATATTTTCTTTAAGGGATCAGCTTCCCCTATGGACCCCAAAACTTAGGAAACCCTTTCTGAAACATGGATTGGAACAATTTGTTGAACTTTTATACCCTTTGCTCAATAATCTTAATCCTAGTAAGTGCATTCTGCAACATGTTGTGCTTTGTGGTCATCCTCCTTATTGCCACCAGAACTGATATAATGTCACTAATCCCCAGGGAAATTAGTTCTTCCCGAGACACTGAGTTCAGAACAACAATCGCCTTCTAGGCCTCCTCCGTAGGACTTTGTGCTAGAATTTCCTGCAGGGCTTTACATCTTCTGCTTGCTACCATAACAACCTTTTTATGCTCATCCACCATGACCAAATTCTTTTCTAATAACGAAATCTCCTTTATCATTTCATCCCAGAGCAAATGTTTATCCCCTTGCACAATAATATTGCCTATGATCCTTTCCTCAAACCTGGTTACCTGATATTTGAGTATCTTGATCTCTTCAGCAGAGTCTTCACTTTCCTTAGCAGTGATCCTGTCCTTGAGATCTTGATTGACCTCCTTCAATTGAGTGATTTCCAGGTCCTTCAGGACATTTCAGGAATATCTTTGATTGCGAGAGTAGTGGGTGATCTGTCCTCAGGGGTGTTATAGTCATTTAATCCATCAATTCTCTTCTGCATTTTTTGCTTCTCTTCTTCCCATGTGTGCTTGTCAGCCTCCAGCACAGCAAGGTGACCTTTTAGATCTAAAACTTTATGTTACAATGTCTCAATTTTCCCCTTGTAACTGCATAGTCTGAGGAGGTAGTTGGATGTCTTTCCTACATGTCTTGCTTTTCTTTTTGTAAGCCTATATCTTGGCTAGCGGCTTAGCTAGTAAAATATCCTTCTTTGTTGCCACTCGTTTCTTAGATCCAAGGGGCTATTGTAAAGCATTTTGTGCTGTTAGGTCTACTACTTGGTCCCTCTGGAGTTTCACCTGCAGGTTCGAGGCCTTGTTTGTTTCTTTTTCCTGCTTAAATAGGGTCTCCAACTTAACCACCCTTTGATGGGACTTGAGATGGGCTAACGCCTCCTTAGTCAGATCAACATAGATGCGCTCACTAACTCCCTTATGGAACACAATCTTATCTCGGATTGAGAACCAATCCATCTTGAACTCGACCTTTGGAAATCCTTCCTCATTAGTGATGGCTAGGTTCAAGGAGTTTGTTGTAAGATCCGTGGGAGTACTGAAAGAGACTTTGCTTCCTAATATCTTACTTAGCTCCTCGGCCTACTTCTGAGTCTCAACCTTGGATTTCTCTTTGAGTTTCCCATAGGTGGTCAAAATTTTCCTTTCAATCTTAAATTTCCCTTTAACAGTAGAGTCAAAAGAATACTTCTGATAATTGAGTAGAGACTCCTCACCCCCTTTCTTCATTGATTGTGTGGTTCTTCAGGGCTTTCTCTCTGAGTGTGTACTGGTTGGCTTTACTACCACTATTTGTTGCACGATCACCATCTGATTTGCAATGTTTCCCTAGTATGGTTTAATGAATGGAAATGGATGGATTTAATCCTTTTGGAAGTTTGAGTAGTACCCACAGTGTATGGACACTATTACTAGTCACATATAACCTTCCGCCATGGTTATGAATGAAAAGGAGCTTTTGTTTGTTGTCATTGTTAATACCCGTAACACCTCGGCTTTGACCCCGTTGCATTTAAATAATATGATGTAAATAATCATGGTGTGGAGCTCAAGGCAAAAGCCCTGCCATCAATTTAGTGTTTTTGTTTCGGCGATTAAGATTTAGGCTCATGGTGTTTTCTTTTATGCTAGCTGAATGTTATAGGTATGGAAATCAGGTTAAATTTGTGATTTTTAATTAAAATCCTACAACCAACTATGTCCATGCAACAAAATGAGATGGGGGAATGATTTTTCCTAAGGATAAGTGGGGGGAGGTTGGAAGAGTGGGAAGAAACTTGAAATGGGCAAAGCACCATCTCTAGAAAAAAAAATATTTAAATTTTCTTGGGCAAGAAAACACCCAAAAAAAAAGAAAGAAAAAGAAATGCCCGCCTTTCCCTCATGCAGTTGCGTTTCACCTTCCCCTCGCGATTTGGACTATGTGGAACGTTTTGCCAAGAAGAACTCGGGGGAATTGTTTTATTTTTCATGATTTTTCTTGTCTATTAGTTTTTGCAGAATTTGAATGCCAGAATCTGATTTGTGTTTTTGATTTGAGGGACCAGCAAACGATTTGATTTTTGGGAATTGCAGTAGTTGGTCTCACTCGGGAAATGCTCAAAAACCCATAATTTCTATGTGTGTGTATTCCTTGGATTTGTTGGGAACTCTATATGCAAGTTAATTAAAACCAACATACATAATGTTCAATATAAATTGTCAACCGAGGGAAGTCTTTTATTTCAAAGATAATGTGCACTCTATATGCTTAAACACTAAGTAGCTGATGATGTAAATGAATTATCCTACCTTCATGTTCAGTCCAACTCTTCCCCTAATTAACTTAACCTAATTTACCTTCTTAAGAATTCAAAACCACATATACATTCTTACAACCTTAATCTAGAAATAATAGATTCAGAAGATGAACATCTAGATTTACTTTTACAGAAAGTTAAATCCTAAATTACCAAGCCATCTGGAAATCCATTATAGCTATCTTAATTCAACTTGATCTAGTGTGAGGACCCTGCAGCAAACAAGTAATCAAAATACACGATATAGCAGCAGAACTCAAAATCACTTTTATATTAATCGCAGGCCACTTCGAGGGGGAAACCTCCTTTGAGCAAGCTCAATACAAAATAACTTCACGGTGACTTCCTTGGCCTCAACACACACTTATATACTAAAAATAGGCACCAATACTATGGGTCAAAACCATGGGCCAATATAAACTATGGATCAACAAATACTACAGGCGACTTACAAAGCATATGTGCCCAACAACAACAACACAAACTATGGATCAACAATTACTATGGGACGACTTACAAAGCATATGCGTCCAACAACAATATACTAACACGGTAAAGACATGGGTTCCTAACATCCCCTCCCCCTTAGAAAAATCTTTATCCTCAAAGCTTTAGATGTGGAAATTGTTGCTGAATCTGAAGGAGTGGTTCCCACGTAGCATCCTCGGGCTGCATTCTGTGCCATTGAATTAAGACCTCTGTGATAGAGCGAGAGCGAAGCTGATGAGTGTGCTTATTGAGGACAGCCTCCGGCTCCAAAAAGATGGATCCTTCATTATCCAGTTCTGGTAAAATAGTTTGGCCTTTGATGTTGGTGCCAAGAACTTTCTTCAGACAAGAGACATGAAATACTGGGTGAATGTGGGAATAAGGCAGAAGTTCCAATTTATAAGCAACAGACCCAATCTTTAGAAGAATCCTATATGGCCCATAGAACTTTGGAGCGAGCTTATGACGCCCTTTGAGTTTTAGTGAGGATTGCTTGTAAGGCTAGAGACGAAGAAAAACCATATCCTCGGCTTCAAAAGTGCGCTCAGAACGGTGCTGATCAGCTTGTTGCTTCATGTGATTTCGTGCCATGTGAAGGTTTTTGCGCAAAATGTGAAGAACCTCATCGCGGTTTCGAAGGACCGCATCAACTTCCTGAACTGGAGAACTGCTGGGGGTGTAAGGAAGAAGAACTGGTGGTGCCTGACCATAAACTGCTTCATATCGAGTCATTTTAGAGGCAGTGTGGTAAGAGGTATTGTACCACCATTCAGCGAGAGGGAGCCACTTTTCCCACTGATGTTGTTGCTCAGAGGAGAAGCAATGACGATAAGTTTCCAAGCATTTATTGATAATTTCAGTCTGACCATCTGTTTGGGGGTGATAACCTGAACTCATCTTCAGTTTGGTGCCAGTGTGGTGAAAGAGTTCTGTCCAAAAATGACTGGTGAAAGTCGCATCACGATCCGAGACAATGGAAGAAGGCATTCCATGAAGACGAAAGATCTGGTCCAGGAAAATTTGAGCAACGGAAGAGGCTATATAGGGATGGCTGAGAGCACAAAAATGACTATATTTGGAGAGGTGATCAACCACAACCAAAATCACAGCCTTCCCTCCAGATTTAGGGAGCCCTTCAATGAAATTCATAGAAATATCTGTCCATATCCGGGTAGGTATGGGCAAGGGCTCGAGCAATCCCGGAAGGGGAGTTGTTTCACCCTTATTGCGCTGGAAGGTATCACATTCAGCCACCATCTGTTGAATTGTTCTTTTAATGCCCTTCCAAAAGAAGTTGCGCCGTGCCCGTTCATACGTTTTGAGAAAACCAAAGCGCCCAGCTGATGGAGAAGCATGGAGTTCATAGAAGATAGCTTGTTGAAGAGCTGTGTTCTGGGGAAGCACTAGATGACCCTTGTATCTCAGTGAAGCACCATCCCAAGAGTAATGTGGGACAGCAGAATGGTTGTTGTCCAAGCGTTGGATGATGTGAGATAATGAAGAGTCATTGACATAACCCTGTTGAACCGATTGCAACCAATTTGGAAGAGGCATAGAAATAGTGGAAAGAGAACCTTGGTCATCAAATGTGTGAGAAAGGGCATCCGCCACAATATTGTCCTTACCCTTCTTATAAGTGATCTCATAGTCATAACCCATGAGTTTGCTAACCCATTTCTGTTGTGCTGGGGAGGATACACGCTGCTCTAGGAAATATTTCAGACTCTGGTGATCAGTCTTGATGAAGAAATGATTCCCTAAAAGGTAGGGTCGCCACTTTTGTACTGCATGCAAAATAGCCATCATTTCCTTCTCATATGTAGAGGCAGCTAAATTCTTACCGGAAAAGGCTTTGTTGGTGAACGCAATGGGGTGTTCATCTTGAAGGAGAACAGCACCAAGTCCATTTCCGCAAGCATCACTCTCAATAGTGAAGGGCTTGGAAAAATAGGGCATAGCTAGAACAGGTGTAGTACACATAGCTTGTTTCAGCTTGTCAAATGCACACTCAGTAACATGTGTCCATGTAAAAGCATCCTTTTTCAACAGAGCAGTTAATGGAGCTGCAATCTTCCCATAATCCCTGACAAACTTGTGGTAGTAGCCAGTCAACCCCAAAAAACCACGAAGGCTCTTGAGTGTCTTAGGAGGTGGCCAATTGTTCATGGCAACAATTTTGGCAGGATCCACACGAACCCCTTGTGCTGAGATAATGTTCCCGAGATACTCAACTTCCTTTTGGGAAAAAACACATTTAGACTTTTTGGCATGGAGATGATGATCAGAGAAAAGTTGCATTACAAGAGCCAGATGCTGGAGATGTTCAGCCCATGTTTTACTATAGATGAGGATATCATCAAAAAATACCAGAATGAATTTCCGCAAATAGGGTCGGAATATTTTATTCATCAAGGCCTGGAATGTGGAAGGAGCATTAGTGAGACCAAAGGGCATGACCAAAAAATCATAGTGGCCATCATGTGTGCAGAAAGCTTTTTTAGGGATATCATCCTCATGAACCCGAATTTGATGATACCCAGAGAAAAGATCCAACTTGGAGAAAAATTGAGCACCATGAAGCTCATCAAGAAGCTCATCAACAACAGGAATTGGAAACTTATCCTTGATGGTGAGGTGATTAAGTGCGCGGAAGTCAATGTAGAGGTGCCATGACCCATCTTTTTTGCGGACAAGAAGAACTGGTGAGGAAAAGGAACTCGTGCTTGGGCGAATAATACCTTGCTTCAGTAAGTCCCTAATGAGGAGTTCAATCTCTGTTTTTTGGTGAAATGGGTAGCGATAGGGCCTGATGTTGGGAGGAATGCTGCCAGGAAGGAGCTGAATACGATGGTCCTCTAGTTGTGAAGGTGGAAGTCCCACTGGTTCAGCAAAAAACACCTGTATATCGATCCAGAATTTGTTGGAGATCCAAAGGAGTAGTGGGGGCTGCTGATGGTTGCATTTGAATGGAATGGAACTGAGCGATGACACCATGGGAACTCTTCTTAAGGAATTTTTCCATGCGATGTGAACTGATGATGCTGAGAGACCCTGGTTGTAATCCTTTCAATGTGTGTTTGTGTCCATCGGGGGAGAACTGCATCCAAATTTCAGCAAAATCCCATAATATGGGGCCAAGTGTGCGCAGCCATTGAGCGCCCAAAACCACATCACATCCGCCTAAGGTCAAGGAAAACATGTCAAAGCGGAGGTTATAATCTCCCATAGAGATATGCACATTATGACACTTCCCTTTGCAAGGTAAGGTGCCCCCATTGGCAACCATGACTTCAAAGTTGGAGCAAGGATGGATAAAACAATCAGCTTGTTTGGCGATCTGAGGGTTAATGAAATTATGAGTGCTGCCAGAATCAATGAGTATTGTAAGAGGAAGCTTCTTGAAGTAACCGCGTACCCGCATTGTATGGGGGGAAGTGACTCCAGCTAAAGCATGGAGGGATATCTCGGGCTGGTCGTCCTGAGATGGAGGTTCAGTAGGCGGCTCCTGAGTGTCAACCGGAGCATCCATTGTATCGAAAGCTTCTTCACCAATTTCAGAGGCAGGTGGAGAATCCACATCCAAGAGATAGAGCTTTTGTTGAACACATTGATGTCCCCGACTGAATTTCTCATCACAATTATAACAAAGCCCTTTTCTCTGCATGCCTGCATCTCTGTTTCAGACAAATGCTTGATTGGAGGTGAGTGAGGAGCTGGCGGAATGGGAGGTCATTGAGAATCCATATTTCGGAAGGGAACAAAAGAGGATTTGGAGCGCTGTTGGGCTGCCATCTTGTTTTCTGCCAACTTAACCAACCCCAGGGCTTCCATCATTGTGTTGGGACTGAACATTTTGACCTCAGAGCTAATTGCATCCTTTAGACCACTGATAAAACAACTCCGGTAGAAGTCATCCGGTAATCCTTCAGTGTGATTAGCTAGTTTCTGAAATTCAGTTTGATACTCTTTCACAGTGCCAATTTGGCGAAGTTTAGTGAGAGCTCCTGTGAAGTCATCAAAAGCACTAGGAGCAAATTGTTGCAAAAGGAGCTGGCAAAAATCAGGCCATTTTGGCTCTTCATGAGCCTTGATGTAACAACGATACCATTGAAGATCTTCTTGTTCCAAATGAAAGGAGGCAAGTGGAACTTGGTGGACATCAAAAGTATTATGAAGACTGAAATACTGTTCTGCACGATAGATCCATCTAGTCGGATCAGTACCATTG
>LPNX010519422.1:500856-511567 GCA_001517045.1 Pseudotsuga menziesii
GGTTGAAAGAATGAGAAAATTTGGTAGCGAGGGACAAAGAAGTAGAATGAGGAAAGGAATACGGTGGCAAATTTTGAAGGCGTTTGGGTGAAAATCGAAGGAGTTATCGCAAACCCTAAAAATAGACAAATGTGGGATTTCGGGTTTTGGGAAGTGGAATTTGGGATAGGGTCTTCAGGAATGAAATATGCAGAATGGAATTGCAGAGGTGTCAGTGAATTTTTAGGGAAAACAGAGTTGAAACCAAGGAGATATGGCCAAAAAACAAAATTTTATACTCTTTTTTCTTTTTCAGGAAGGGATCTGCAACGGCGCGAAAGTGATCGGAAACAGTGGAATCTGCAATGGCGCGGAAGCAATCAGCAACAGTTTTGGACAGAGGAAATCTGCGATTGTGCAACTGAAAATAGATATGGACCCCAGGTATGTGCGGCTTCCTATCGGTTCAAGGGATTCACTCGGCCACCAATGCTGTCTGACAGCTTGCGTATTGGGGTAGTACCCCGCACTCCACGGCTCAGGTAAAACTGATAACCGCTTGGCCACAAACGACAGCTCTTGGTTTACCTCACGGGTGGGAACTAGTCAATTAGGTAGGGGTCATTTCCCTTTTCGCTGGCAGGTCCTCTCAATGGGCCAGCTACTTCGGGGTTCCTGTGGTACTCCTCACAATGAGTTTTAGGGCTTATGCCCAAGTACTTCCCACAGTTAAGCAGATAGGGATTATTCCCAGATCCGATCCTGCAACAGAAGTGAAAAAAAAAAATTTGGGCAGAAATTTCACCCAACGAGCCCAAGAAAGCGCTCTGATACCAGATGTGAGGACCCTGCAGCAAACAAGTAATCAAAATACACGATATAGCAGCAGAACTCAAAATCACTTTTATATTAATCGCAGGCCACTTCGAGGGGGCAACCTCCTTTGAGCAAGCTCAATACAAAATAACTTCACGGTGACTTCCTTGGCCTAAACACACACTTATATACTAAAATTAGTCACCAATACTATGGGTCAAAACCATGGGCCAATATAAACTATGGATCAACAAATACTACAGGCGGCTTACAAAGCATATGTGCCCAACAACAATAACACAAAATATGGATAAAAAATTACTATGGGACGACTTACAAAGCATATGCGTCCAACAACAATATACTAACACGGTAAAGACATGGGTTCCTAACATCTAGGAATTAGAAATATAGAAATTGAACTTCAACAATTATAACTGCAAATGAACTTAATTAGCAAAACTCAAGAAAGACATCAATTGAAAGAAACTAGGGATGAGCTCGGTTGTTATAGCTATCACACAATTGCATAAAGAAAATTAGTCTACACAGTCAACTGTCACACCACTCTGCTATAGCTCACAGGAAATGCAATTACTGATCAATTGAAGGAACACACAATAAATCATTACTATTGCAGTTGTTATAAAATAATAAATCTGCTATAACATCCACACCACACGACAGAGGAAATAAATACCTAATTAACTCGGCAATCTCCATAGGAAGGTGGGCCTAGCCTTCGAATAGAGACGCCAAAAATTAACACACATTAAATGCTGAGATCAGAAGAATCCTACTCCTTGTATTAAATGATAAAATGAAGATAGAGTCTTTGTAATAGCTTATACAATAAGATCAATTAAAATTCCAACCCCTGGCTCAGGATAGTTTCCAATATTTATACATTCACAATCATAACTTCTACCCACTGATATCGAGCAGCCATGAAGATCTTTGATCTTTAGGATGCCCTATTCCCGATACATTGTTACAACTGTAGGCAATATAGAAGCAGAAAATATAGGAAGTCTATTACTCGAGCCAGCAATGAGATAGCAAGATCAATCTAGAAGATGCTCTGTTGGTTGCATCTACCCTCGAGCAAGGATGTGTTATTACATCCAAGTCTATTGCAACCAAGCCTATTGTAGCCACCCTTTTATAGCTTGCATGGAATAGTAACCTTTGACTGCGTCCTTTGTACAGATATCGGATATACGGCGATCAATTCAATAATGAATGTCCATCTCTCTCTTGACTTGTTCATCCTACTACACCTGTATCTTTTACATATTGAATTATCTTTATAAAATCACCATATGTTAGGATAATCCAAGATATAGAGTCATGTTTACAACAATCATAAGTATTAATAAAGTAAGACAATAATTAACCATACCTATATGGATTGAGGGATCAAGTGAAGGAAAACATCTGGTTGGTGCATATAATGGAGTAAGATAAGGCAAAAGGGGGTAGGTAAATGTGGTAAAAAAGGGGTCATTTCCGGGCCCAACATCTTCCCCCAACTACCCTATTGCATGTCCCTATGCAACAACCTCCATTAGTATGAATATGAAGCTAACACTATGCTTCGTTCATGGAGAGAGGAAAAGTTATAAGAGAGTTCAGGTGTTCCCTGTTTTTCCAAAAATCCATTATAGACAACCCAATATCTCCAATGCCTATTCTCTTCTGCCTTTGTCAATGAGAAATCCTCCCTGTATGGTTTTGATGGCCATCAGATGAGAGAAAATTTGAATTTGAGTCCTAGCCAATTAACTCCACATTCCTTCATAATTTGAATGGCTCTCACCTTATAATTTGGCTGAACTTGAAAGGTTTCATATGAAACATTGATTCAATAAAGAAAACAGTAATACATAAATGTTTTGCGGGACAAAGTTGTCATTCAAGTTCATACACATACTCTAGAAGTGAACATCTAACTAGAATTCAAGTATTCATGGATAAGAGCAAGCATGTTTTCTAATGGTTGCTTGATGGATCCATGTAAGAGTATCCTTCTCTTAAAATTTATGTCAGTAGATCAATGGGTTGTACAATTATAACATATTTAGACCCAATTCAATCCAGTATTGTGATATAAAAAGCATTCAACTATAGTATGGAGAAATACAAAGATTAAAAATTGCATAGCATGGATAAATCTATAATCTTTTCTAACATAAAGAACTCATAATAATGCATTTATAGATATAGAATACCTGCAACTAGTATAATCACAAATGAACACCACCATCACTCAAAATACCAATGATATGAAGTGTGACATTTTCGAAGCACTCCTTAATGTATTTAAACCCTTCTCCCTCATAGATTTTGCGAGAGGCAAGAGCATAATCCACTAATTTTTCTGTGCACCCAAAGTCAATATCAAAGTTAATATGGTTCCCATCCTAAAAGATGTATCACAAATAAATAGCATAAATATCCTTTCAGTTACCATTTATACAATTATAAAGTACATCTTATACAAATATCATATGATATCACCCCAATTTGTAAGGTGGTCAATAAATTAACTATTACACAACCATAATTTCAACAAAATGTTAATGCTTACAAAATCTTAATGCAGGGATAAATACCCAATGTATAGGATACTCATAAGTCACTTTGAATTTAGAAATGATCCACATGCCAGATATTCCTTATTCACTCTAATCCTTGAAGTTTTCATCAATAATTTTCCAAAAGTAAAAAAACCACAACAAGCAAAAATAAAGCGAGTTTCTTGTTACCTTACTGAAAAATAACAGATATCAAGCACAGTAAGTCATTTAGGATAATAGAATCGAATAAGTACTTTGTTCCTTCTTTGAAGGATATGGAAAACAGAGTAACAGTTTTATTTAATCTGGTTGAGTCATTTAGATGGATAACGTAGCTTTAACTTATAGAGCTTGTTAGCTCACGAAATCTTTTAGGTAGCTTATTAGAGCTTAGTTAGCTCAAGGAAGGTTCGATCAAGAGGAACAAGATCATAGTGTAGACTCTTGGAGCTTACACAAAGAGATAGAGAGAGGTCTCTATTTGTAATGATCGATCCATTACATTTAGGTTCAGATAAAGGAGCATTGTGAAATAAGATCATATGCCTATATTTTTGGGTTAATTGAGTTTACTGATTGATTTTCGAAGAAATTTCCCATTTGAATCATATCTTGTGACCACGTTGACTATATGGTTGGTTGAATGAAAAAATGTCTTGAGTATTGACATTTACACACAATAAGTCACTTTTAGCTATGCATTGCAAGGAAGATCCACGATGTAGGAGAGATTTGTTAACAAGTCAATGATGGTGATCAAGAGGTGAGTTGATCAACGACTAAAGAGGAATTTCACTGACTAAATAGAGAAAAAGTTAAAGGCGAATCTGTTGCAAAGTTGGAAACTAATCGTTGCAAGGATGAAGAAGATCAAAGGTTAAGAATGATCTTGCTGTAGATCAACGATGGAGAACTATTTTGCTGGGAAAACTAGTGCGATAGAATAAATCCCTAACTGGTGCATTATTTTATAAAATACACCCTATAACAATTTAACTCCACCTGCATCGATCTAGATCTAATGGTTGTTAGTTCGTTTCGTCGATGAGCTAGCAATTAGCAGGTTAATTGCAGAACTTAAGAGTGAAATCATTGTGTAATCCAGTTCATTGATGATAATCTTTATGTAATATTTGGTCCGCACGTGAGAACGTGTTGGGAAGTATGTTTGTATATGAGGATCCTAGCCATGCCTAAGCATGTAGTGGGAAGTATGGTTTCAAGCCTGAATAGATGGATAAGGGAGATTCGCAGCATAGGAGAGATATGGTCCTTAAGGCTCAGAGGACGCCAATCCATGATGATGTTAGGATGACGAAGGTTGAGTACAAAACCGTTATGATGGTGAGCTGACCTCCACCCTTATATTTTGAAGAAGCTTCACCCTCTGCTCAATGACCTCTTTAGATTATCCCACCCTCTTTTGTGTCTTTTGTGTCAAAAGGGACTGTGACTGTGTTTTCCACTCTGCAGCACTGGTGCTTGGTGAAGATTCTATCTCCACCATAGTTTCCAAATGCTCTCAGAGGGGAATATTGGGGTTGGGGGAAGTCTTGGCCGACAATCGCGACAAGGGTCATGTGACTAGAGCTCATATACAAGTGCAGGAAGCTACTAACTGCTTCAAAGACTTTGTTCCTCTTGTGACCCGTGGTGAAATTGAATTAGTTGAAAACTGTTTAGCGGACAATGCTAAGGCCATGCCTAGGGAGGAGTTGTGCCATGAGGTTGAACCTTGGGTGGTAGACCCTGGAAATACAACTTGTAGGGCTGCAGCCTATGATAGATTGCTTATGCTCTATTGGGTTAACATGAGCCTGATAGTGCACTCTTCTGTTAGCGCTACTGAAAAATGGGAAGGGGATGAAGAACCTGTGAGGGTTTGGAAGGAGCACAACTCTGATTTCTAGCTAATACACAAAAAGATAGACCTCATGGCCAAAAATATGGGGATTCAATTATTCCACTCGAGGATGGAGTAGAAGGAGGTCAGAGGGACGAGCATGGACAAGTCAAATGACATGACTTTCAGGGAGCCCTCTGGGAAGATGAAGCAATCCAAACACTCCTCTCCGAGAGTGTCATCTAGGGCCAGATTTGAGGCCCCTATGTTTATGCTCTTTTTATTTCTTGTTCAGTTTATTGTTAGTGGTTCGAATAGTGATAGGATTTATAGGAATCTTATGTATGTAATCAATTTTATATTTTTATAATTTATTCAATATGATCTAGGATCTTATCTGAGAGAATAATATGCACAGAAATAATCACAAGAGATAAGAGACACAAAAAGTTTCCTTGGGCAAACCATAAAGGAGAAAACCCCACAACTTAATTAGAGATAGAATGAGCACGAGTAGCAAAAGTAAAAACCGAAAACATAAAGATGATCTCTGACAGCTGATCTCTCTCACTTGTTCCAGCACTTCCTCTATCACTCATGCGCCCCAGTTGAGTGAGTGTGTGCGATAAATAGAGAGACTCACTCTCTATTTATATTCTTTCGTTCACTTAATATTTGACTCTGTTATGTAAGCTCGAGTAATCCTAACTCATTTATGTAGGCTCGAGTAACCACAACTAGGGTACTAATGACCTGACTTACATTAACTCACCAGGGCCAACTTCTCTAGGAGGGTCTAACAACCCTAGTGCCCCACAACTACGAGGACTTTAACCCTTAATCAATAAGGAGGGTTACCCTCTATGAATTCACATGACTTGTTTACATTATTGATTCTCTCGATAGAAACATCGGGGTATGACATGACTTAGTTACATTACTGATACTTCTCGATAGGAACATTAGGGTACAATACATAAGACATACAAGTGAATACATTCTGAAGTTACAAATACATCAACACTCCCTCTTAACTATGAAGGTATTCTCTTGACACAATTCATCAACACAAGTCTTATTCTCTGGATCAAGTCTGGATCTTCCTCAAAGCTGGATCATCACTAGATCATCATCAAAGATAGATCATCATCAAATATGGATCATTAGATATTCATCAAATCTGGATCATTAGATCATCATCAAAGTTTGATCATCACTAGATCATCATAATCATCACTGCTTCCTCTATCTCGATCAAATGGTTCTATCTATCAATTCTACTCGTCCCAGGAAGTTCTACAGAGCCATCCCTTTTTCATGTTGGTTGTAGGCCTAGCCTCCACATAGGTCTTCATCTTCTTCAACACTTATATCTGACCATGGGAGGAACACATCCCGCAACCATGTCAGAACGACCCACCCAACACTCACATCTGACTATGGGAGGAGGAACACATCTCGCAACCATGTTAGAAAGGCCCAACACTCACATTTGACCATGGGAGGAACACATCCCAAAACAATGTTAGAATGTACCAACACTTATATCTGATCAAGGGAGGAACACATCCCACAACCATGTCAGAAAGGCACATCACTTATATCCAACCATGAAAGGAACACATCTCGCAACCATGTTAGAATGTCTCTGCACTTACATCTGGCCATGGGAGGAACACATCCCACAACCATGTCAGAAGGGCCCAGTACTTATATCTGATCATGGGAGGAACACATCCGTAAACATATCATAAAGGATCAGCACTTATATCCAACCATGGGAGGAACACATCCCGCAACCATGTTGGAAAGGCTCAGCACTTATATCTGACCATGGGAGGAACACATCCACAACCATGTCAGAAGGGATTTGCACTTACATCTGAACATGGGAGGAAAACATCCTACCACCATGTCAGAAAGGCACATGGACTCATCACTTCCCCTTGGAAGGACACTCAATATGGAGAACACCAAGATTCTCCTTGAAGTACTCAAACTTCACTCTGGACATTTCTAGCATAGAATCACATCAAGGTTGATTACATCCAAGGATAACCTGTGAGCTTCGCCAGGACCAATTACATCCGAGGACAACCTACAGGACCGTTTATGTATGAGAAACATACTAGCTCACCAGGATTTTATGCTCAAACAACCTGTCTCATTGGCTATGATAGATCTCCCTCTTTTTAGAGATCTCGATCTGGATCACATACTTAAGCTTCACTGCTCCTCTCTTAGTTGTTCTTAGCACCATGCAAAACTCCTTCCTGCTAAACCAAGAGATCACACTTGATCTCATATTGAAGCAACACCTTGAAGTGCTCTTCCTATCAATGGCACTGCATGCCCAATTCGAATCCACCTAACCCTCCATGTTAGTTTTCTAATTCACCTCATACTTGATCCCATAATCAACTATACCCTTTAGGTACCTCTGAATATGCTTTGCAGCAATCAGGTGAACATGTCTTGTATATGTCAGAAATTGGATTAATGTGTTCACAGCAAAGTAAATATCTAGTCTTGTATTCATTAGGTACATCAAGGACCCAATGATCTAACGATACATCATAGCATCAACTGTCTCTGATGAAGCATCACTCAATAGCTTGAGGTTCGATTCCATAGCTGTGGTCATGGCCTTGTTGCGCCGAGAGGCACTCTGCAGCCCAGTATGGGGGAGATCTTGTCACGTGATGTCACGTGATGTAACGTGATGTAACGTTACTAACATGTCGGCAAAAAATAATAGTGAAAGTGAATATTATGGGGAGATCTTGTCACGTGATGTAACGTTACTAACATGTCGGCAAAAAATAATAGTGAAAGTGAATATTATGGGGAGATCTTGTCACGTGATGTAACGTTACTAACATGTCGGCAAAACATAATAGTGAAAGTGAATATTATGGGCGAGATCTTGTCACGTGATGTAACGTTACTAACATGTCAGCAAAAAATAATAGTGAAAGTGAATATTATGGGGGAGAACGTTACTAACATGTCGGCAAAAAATAATAGTGAAAGCGAATATTATGGGAGAGATCTTGTAAGGTGATGTCACTTTACTAACATGTCGGCAAAAAATAATAGTGAAAGCGAATATTATGGGAGAGATCTTGTAAGGTGATGTCACTTTACTAACATGTCGGCAAAAAATAATAAATAGGGATAGTAGTAGTGAATATTATGGGAGAGATCTTGTAACTATTTTGTTGGCCTAATAATGTTTCATTTGAGATACACTCCCTATATTAATACAAACAACAAAATATTTACGTTCCTTTCGTGTATGTAAAGTTTCTCATATAAAAGTTGGCAATAAATATTTACTTTTTACTTTTATTTCTATTTACTTTAAATTGATATTATAATTTTACAATGTTGATTGTGAAAAGGTTTATCTGGCCTAGGATAGAAAAATTGAAACCTTAATTTCAAGCTTCAACGACATCTACGATCTGTCATAATTCCAATGGATAAGTTTCGAACCAAAATTCCAACTTGTTCAACCTGTCACTTCACTTCATATATCAGACGGGTAGCCAACATTTTCCATTTGACGTTGCTTTTGCTTTTGGAGTATAATGACGATTTTACTATGGTTAGTGGGGTGGCCAGTGTAGAAGAAACCAGGCAAATTATAGCAGCAATGACGTGGCACCCATCGTTTTTCTGTCTGGATTTGTAGCAATAATAATAATAATAACTCTCTGGCCATCTTAGATCCTCGTACTCTGTCATGCTACCGTCGTCTCCCAACGCAGAGGGTGATATAACAGCAGAGGATTCATTCCAAAATTTCAATTTGTGAAGTAATTTGCTTGGGAGGTGACTTAGGAATTTAGGAATTATGAGAAATTTATGGGAGGATTTAGGAATTTTCTTTTTGTTTGATTTATGTTGATAATGTCGATGGCAGGTTTGGCAGTTTCAGACAGGAGGATGATCAACAAGCTGAGTGTGCTACTCGGATAATGCAAATGGTGCCCTGCATTACTTACGTACAAGGATTGGACAATAAACCTACTAAATCTTGCTGTGATTCCCTTCTTCAAGTCACCTCCCATGCTCCCTAATGTCTCTGCCTTCTCATCATGGATGGTTCTGACATTTCAGGAGGGATCAATATCAATCAAACCCTGGCTCTACAGATGCCGCTACTTTGTAAACTGCCTGCTAATGCCTACCAAGGAGGAAGGAAGGAAGCTCAACCAAGGGCTGGAATCACATACGCCTGCCTCCGCCTTCCTTCCTGTCTGCCTTCGCATCCTCGGCCTGCTTGCAGCATCGTCAGCCTGCCTACAGTATCCTCCCTCAGCTGTCGCCGCCTCCCCCGGCTGGATTACTATTAGATATCACAACACATATTGAGCCATTAACAGCCGAAGTTGGCCATAAAACAGCAAGGCGATTCACTTTAGCATGGATTACAAACATATTTTGGCTCTATTTTTTGAGTATCTAATTCAAAATCCCAGTTTACATAGTATGCGTGAAGAAATAATTACTGGTGAGTTAAAAGCTCATATTCTTGCAAAACCGTCACTGATCAATAGCATGATGAATGATAAAACTAGGTGGAAATTCAATCGAAAACTGAAAGATACCTTGATGACTGCATCAAGCTGTACAATCATGACCTTGTCCTTCTTCGGCATGCTTTAAGGAGCCAACCTGCAATTGAAAAATAATGTTAGGCCTGCTACATAATGATGTATGAAATATTGAAGAAAGAAAATTGAAAAACAAGAAAAGATCCTTTCACAGCCTGCTTTGCCCTCCTCTACTGGGCGTGAAGATAAATTCTAAAACCCCTCTGCTGCTAGCACCATCTCCTTTTAGCTGGGTGATATTTTGGTTTAGCTGAGGCGACGATAATGTAAGGAAACCTAACCGTAGACTCTAACTGGCTTTTAGTCTACCTGGTGTAACCACTAGTTAATAGAAATCCGAGGAACTTTAAATAATGAAAGCTGATAACCCTGGATGAGATTTTGTTTCTCAAGTCTGTAGTCTTCTTAATAGTTTGTTTGAAACATAACCGTGTATGAAATTTGGTTATTGGCAGACAAGGAGTTGCGGAAAATAGATTTTCTTTATCTGAATGTGGTTTTTTCTCGATAGATATCAACGAGCAACCATTTGTTTGCTTTAGAAATCACTGCACCAAATTTTATTTTACGTTCACATCAACATTGAAGCTAATAAGATTACCATAAAACTGTAGCGATTACTGTACTTAATAAGATTACCATAAAACTGTAGCGATTGTTCAAATCCTTTCTTTAAATTCATGTTCTGTACTATATCGATATCTGAATTTTGTAATGGACAAAATTCATTAGCCCAACCAAGTGGAAAAACATTTTAAAACTTATACGTTGTTCCATTGCAAGAACAACTGGCACCAATGTGAGCATGTTCAGTCACTAGCAACAACTTCAAAAAATAGTAGCAGTGGAGATGAGAAGGTAGAAATCATATT
>LPNX010519422.1:515690-554020 GCA_001517045.1 Pseudotsuga menziesii
GAACTGATAAAGAAATCATGCATGCTACTTAATGAACAACATCCAATCATGTGCCTTCACAATCTTGTCGAACATAATCCATGCCACCATCACCTATAGCTTCATCCTTTTTGCATTTCTTCCCTTAAAAATCATCAACACTTGATAACTCTACATAGTCCAATTCATATCTATTACATTTTCTTGGTACCTTCGAAGGGCATGTCAAAATACACACCAATCATTCTCTACCCGATCTTGTACATAAAATACCTGTTTCTCTTGTGATGCTAGAATAAATGGATCATCTTGAACTCTATCCTTACTCAAGCATCTCTTCAGATTTACCATGGTGAAACCAATTTCATCAACTTTCATTCCATTCGTGTTTTGTACATCTATCCAATCACATTTTAACAATGGATACTACACCAAATAGTTTTCCAATAACATTATTTCTTGAGTCACTCCATAATATGTTGTCGTTTGATGTATAGGGTTTTTATCCTTTGCACTTGATATCATTAATGTTTGTCCATCTATTCACACACCATTATTTTGGATGGCCCTAAAATTTTCTATGCTTTTAACATGAAATCTAGACTTATTGATTAAGTAGCCATCATACTTAGTTGCATATGTCCTTGGAACACGTGCCAACCATTTAAGGGTATCAAAAATATTTTATTTTCCTTCAACCTATAAATTTTTAAATGTCGTTAGAAAACCATTCAATTTCAAAATATATTAAAAGAATCTCACCTCCATACATCATAATATTCTTTATCAATGAAGTTCAATTAAATCTAATATGAAGAACATATCAGTACCAGTTTTCTTATCCAATCACTAAATTGTTGGTTGTGGAGATTTTGTATTAAGAATTCATGATTTTGGGATTGGATGTTACTCTTGGAAATTTTTGTCAAGTGCACCCTATTTTCAAGTAATGTCAATAAACAATTTATGAAAATATTGTTATATATTATAATAAAAAATGATTCCATAAGGATTTGCTTATTACTTACTCTATCCAAGGTTGAATTTCATCTATGTTGTGCAAGACCCATCCTTGGGCTTGTAACAAACTAGATTTATCTAATTCAATAGAAGTTCCACCAGATAAGACCTTCCCATATTGTCCAACCTCTCCTTCTTCATGATACCAAGCTTCATTTCTACTAGGCATGCTTTCAAAATATTCCATACCTTCTATGTCAAAATATTCACCTTTTTTTGAATTTCTCTTTGTTTTTGTAATTTTAGACTTTCCCCATTTTTCTTCCCTTCCTTCTATTGCTATAAAAATATCTAACACATGTACAATTGTAGGTCCAATGAGATGCTCAGACTTCCCATTAAATGGTCCTTTTTTAGAACGATACTTATGATTTATTGGAGGATATCTCCTATGTCCCATGTACACACACTTCCTACTACATTTGAGATACATTGAATCTATGTTCCTTCCACATATAGGGCATGCAAAAAACCATTTATTCGTGCAACCATCCATATTTCCATAAGAAGGAAATTCATGGATTACCCACATCAATATAGCCCTCATATTAAACAATGACCTTGAATGAGAATCGTATGTCCTTGCCCCTTTATCCCATGTTAGTTTTAGTTCATTTACCAATGTTCCAAATAAACATCTATGTCATTTCCTGGTTGCTTGGGACTAGGTATTAACAATGACAACAAACAAAAGCTCCTTTTCATGCATAACCATGGTGAAAGGTTATATGTGACTAGTACTATTGGCCATACACTATGAGTACTACTAAAGATTCCAAAAGGATTAAATCCATCCACTCCCATTCAGTAAACCCTACTGGGGGGAACGTTGCAAATCAAATGGTGATCGTGCAGAAAATAGTGGTTGTAAATCCAGCCACTACACACTTAGAGAGAAAGCCTCGAAGAACCACATAATCAATGAAGAAAGGGTGTTATAGTGGATTTCACCACTCTAGGTGAATCACACTTTGTATGGCCTTCTCCTATCTTGCTGCAGACTCTTTAGACCCCATGGACCATCTTTTATCCTTTGATGTTTCCTTGATCATCCCTAAAACTATATGAAAAATGATATACGTGGATTTTTACCTGATAACCATGTACATATGCAGGTCTGACCCTTATAACCGCGTACATCGGGATGTGTGCATAATCCAAATCCTTTTGGAGTTTTCCTTTGATATGGATTCAACTCATTCGACTCCTAGCCTTCCATATGCCTTGAGATCGCTCGGATTCGACCCTTCATTATCCCTTGTGAAGCTATATAAGGAACTCCTTGGTACATTAAAGGAATATAGAGAGATTGAGAGCAAAGAAATTATATTCCATTGTTGCCGGAATTTATACTTGAGTCTGCATCCCTTTGTCCCTTGGAGCACTTTTGTGTTCTTCCCAATCTTGCCTTTTGCTAGTGAGATTTCTATCAAGAGATGGAGGATTGAGGTGGTGGAGGCCCAAGTGGGGGATTCAGTTTCTCTGGTTCACAAACGTGCCGTCAGAGGTTGTATCTATCTTGTAATCTCTGATTTATATTAATAGAAATATCTTTTCCTGTCCAATGATGTGTATTTGATTGAATGTTGTATCCATTGGAATATGTCAAATGCTTTTACATTATTGCTTATATATGCTAGAATAGGTCTAACACCATAATATATAGTATGCTTGTATTGTTTACTTGTTATTGATGAAGTATTCTATCAATTAAAGCTGAATATTGGAAAGATCAACGGGGATCTACTTCAACCGTCCGGAATAAGGTACGAGGTCTGATCCTTTAGTGTTAGACATTTTATTTCTATTACATATTGTGAAATATTGATTTCTGGAGTCAAAGTTGTTTGTTGTGGTACCCCAAGCCATAGGAATTTCTCTCCGTAACAGAATTGGTGACTCTGTTGGGGAGTTCCTAGTAGTTTTCCTTTGGGGGTGATTTTGATCCGGTGGATTATTCTTCTTTGAAGATCCAATATGGTACATGGTTCAGAATCAACGGTTGAAGAAAATCGGACAGCGGAAGCACAAAGAAGCCGCGCAGATCGGAGTTTGGAAGCATTTCCCTTCCGAAATGGTAGGGCTTGGAAGCATTTCCCCTTCCGCAACATCAAACATAGGAAGCATTTCCCTTTCCGCAACATCGGACATGAGAAGCTTTTCCCCTTCTGAAACGGTGGGGCTTGCAAGCCTTTTCCCTTCCGCAATGGCGGAAACTTGAAGACGTTCGGAATGGATCGAAAGCCGGAGCAATAAAAGAGACGCAACGCTGGAGATAAAACGGATTGGAAGTCGGAATGGAACGGGAGCCACAACGACGGAGGTATAAAGGCTTTCGGCAGCTGCAACGATAGGTACAATCTGGATCGGAAGGACAACGCTGCCGGCAGCTGCAACTGCAAAAGACTTAGAGACTTCTCTGTCCACAACTACGGAAACCAAAATGACTAAGACTTTCGGCTCAAAAACCAAATGACCGCCGATTGAGATAGAGTTTGTCGGAGCCCATTGCTTGTCCTCTTCCGCAACGGTGAAAGCTCAGATGACTAAAACTTCTGCAATGCGATCACGTGGGGACATTTTCAAATGGTTTTCTTTACAGTTTGGTACACAGTCTGGATACTGCATTTCAGGGAATGGAACAGATGCATTGGCAACATTTTTGGCTCTTTGGTTTAGTTTTTACCATATGATTGTAACGTTGATAAGGAGATGAACAGCCTATTGGGGATAGGAAACGTCAAACGCTTGGGCCGCGATTTGGCCGAATGGCATGATTCAGTCTTAACATATGGTAACCGCTGTGTGAAATAAGAGGGAAAATCCGTTACTTATGAGGCTTAAATAGAGAAAGCTGGCGACCAGAAAAGGGACTCAATTCGTTGAGAACGTATGCTTGGAGAGTTTTCCGTAAAAATATCCACATGTTGTTGAATTCGACTATTCTCAGTTATAACTTGGCTTCTTTTGTCTGTTGAAGTCCAGTTTTGTAACTTTTAGAGAGGAGGTCTTGAAGACTTTACTGTTAATGTCCAGTTTCTGTGACTAGTCCAGAACCATTTGTACCATTCTAAAACCATTAATTGGATCGGTTCCTATTGGAGAGGGACCCGAAGACGTAGCCCAGTGGAGGGGGTGAACTCCGTTATCAATTTCTGTTTGTGTCTCTGGTTTTGTGTTTTCTACTTGGCATCTGTTTAGCATTCTTGTTTTTCATTCCTGTTCTGAGCATTTAATTTCTGTTAATGTTGTCCCATTAATTAACCTGTTGTATGCATTCTTTTACAATAAACTTTTAATGCACTAAATTTTAGGTCCGACGGATCATATTTTGGTATTAGAGCTAGTTGACTATTGTGCAAGTTTGTGAATGCTTACCAGGTCCAGGTTAAAGGTTGGTGACGGAGAATTAGTTGAAGGAGATCCTGAGATTGGCTCCAGGAGAACATTCTCAAGAACCATGTCTTCTCCACGAGGGGAAGAAGAAGGACATACCGAACGGGAAAAACCTATCATTTCTGAAACTAAGTTTCTGGAGGCTTTTATGAGCATGAAAGCCATGATGGAAATTCTACTCGATGAGTGAGCAGAAAAGAAGAAGAAAAAAGAAGGATCTTCATCCAAAGATGTAGAAGTGAAGAAGGAAGAAAAGGGTAAAGGAGTAGGAGGTGATGGTGATCCTCCTGACACTAATCAAACTTTCTCTTCTTCTCATACTTCTCATTCAAATAATGCAAGTCCTAATCTGCCTTATTTCAAATTGGATGTAAAATTTGAATTACCTATTTATAATGGGGATATAGATGCTGAAAATTTAGACAATTGGATCAAGCAACTTGAAGTATATTGCAGGGTGCATGGCATTAATGATGACCCTTCCAAGATTCAATTGGCCACTTTGAGGATGAGTGGAATGGCTCTTACTTGGTGGGAGAGCAAGATTCAGCAAGATCTTCGAAAGAATGGTAAAATTATCTCAGTTTGGAATGAATTCATTGAAGTATTAAGAAAGCAATTTTATCCTTTAGGTCACATGCAGCAATTAACCATGAATTGGAAAATGTTTAGACAAGCTAAAGGACAAATCATTCAAGATTATACTCATGAATTCAGAAAGAGGGCTATTGCATTGAATGTTTCATTAGAGACACAGGAAACTCTTCTTAAGTAAATTGGTGGCATGCATTCTTATTTGAAGCATACTTTGTTGATGTTTAATCCCAGTAATTTGGATGATGTATGTGTTCAAGCTACCCATTTAGAAGCCAGGGGTAAGCATGCTAATGATACTTTTGTGAAGAAGTCATTTAAATTTGACAGCAAATCAAAAGATAAAGATAAGGGGAAAAAGAAGATGGCTACTGTTAAGAAAGAGGGTGAAAATCCTACATGTTCGCATTGTCAGAAGGGACATGATGTCTCTAAGTGTTGGAAACTTCACCCGAAGTTAAGGCCAAAGAAGTACGGAGGAAACAAAGACAAAGGAAAAGCAAAAGCTATAGCATCAGCTATTCAAGACTTGGTATCTGACTCAGGTGATGAAACAAAGGTTACAGATATCGGAATCCAAGGTAAGGATAACAGTATCTCACTTCCCATTGATGCAAAATCAAGTTCTAGGGCAAGTACAAGTCTGCCATCTACTTCTAAGCAAAATGATAAAGATAGAAGTGCATTGTTTCATGTTCGTGTCATTGCAAATCACACAAAGATTGATACATTGTTTGATAGTGGTTCACAAGTAAATCTGATATCAGAAGAAGTGGTTAAGAAGTTGCATTTAGTTACTGTGCCTCATGAAAATCCCTATCCTCTAGGTTGGGTTACTAATGATACACGATTGCAAGTTACAAGGAAATGTGTATTAAAATTTCCAATTACTGAAAAGTTTAGGGATGAGGTAGAATTGGATGTAGTACCACTTGACATTTGTGGAATTGTACTTGGGAGTCCATATTTGTATGACCGGAAATTAGTATTTTATAGAGAGCAGAATAAGTATAATCTTTTCAAAGAAGGTATGGAATAAATTGTACGAGCACATAAGATGAAAACCAATCTAGAAATAGTCTCTGCAAGACAAATGAAGAGGTTGGTAAATGCTAGTAAGAATTTTGTGTTGATGATGGTTAAGATGAAAAATGATGAAGTATCTAAATATTTTGAAGAATGTGACCCTAAGCATAAATATGAATTGATTGACATCATTTCTGAATATGATGATTTGTTTCAAGATCCGAAGGGGTTACCGCCGAAGAGAGAGATTCAGCATGAGATACATTTGTAGCAGGATGTGCCACTCCCGAACATAGCCATGTACTGGATGTCTGTAATGCAGAGCAAGGAAATCAATAAGCAGGTTCAGGAGCTGATTGAGAAGGGGGTCATCCAGCCCAATACTTCTCCTTGCGTCTCTCCTATCGTCTTGGTTCCAGAGAAGGATGGGTCGTGGAGGATGTGTATCGACTACAGGGCCCTTAACAAAATCACCATTAAAAACAGGTATCCTCTTCCTTGCATTGATGATTTGCTTGATCAGTTGAAACATGCAACTTATTTTACAAAATTAGATCTGCGTAGTGGGTATCATCAAATCCGTGTTGCTGAGCATGATGCTTGGAAAACAGCTTTTAAGATGTGACAGGGTTTGTATGAATGGCTTGTAATGCCTTTCGGGCTATGTAATGCTCCTGCTACTTTCATGCGGGTCATGAATGATGTCTTTCGTTCATTCATTGATGATTTTGTAATTATATATCTAGATGATATCCTTGTGTTTAGTAAAACCTGGGAAGAGCATGTTGTACATGTGAAAATTTTTTTAGATGTACTGAGAAAGGAAAAGCTTTATGTAAAAATGTCTAAGTGTGAATTTGCTAAAAATTCTTTAGTATATCTAGGCCATATTATTGGTGGAGGCCACCTGCGAGTGGACCCAACCAAGGTTGCTATCATTGTAAACTGGCCACGGCCTAACACCGTTACTGAAATTAAAAGTTTTATGGGTGCGGTTCAGTATTGGAGGAAATTCATTTCTGGGTTTTCTTCCATTGCTGCTCCTTTACATGCGTTGACAAGCATTAAAGAAATTTTCCAGTGGGGAGGCAAGCATTAGAGAGCCTTCAACACTTTGAAGGAAAAGATTAGCACAGCACCAGTTCTAACATTGCCAGATTTGCAACAGCCTTTGAGATCGAAACCGATGCTAGCGGGTTTGCCATGGGAGCAGTTTTGATGCAAGGAAGGAAGCCAATTTGTTACCATTCAGAAACATTCTCTACTACGGTAAGTAACTATCCGACCTATGACAAATAATTGTATGCTTTAGTACAGAGTGTGAAGAAGTGGAAACATTATATCACGGGAAAAGAGACAGTCATACATACTGATCATCAACCACTTCAATATTTACAATCTCAAACTAAAATACAACAAAGTAGGCATTTAAGATGGATGGGGTTCTTACAACAGTTTCATCTCATAATCAAGTACAAAAATGGAATTCATAATAAAGTAGCAAACATGTTATCAAGGCCACCTACAAATGCTTCAATCATTCTTCAAAATAGTTCATTAACACATGAGAGTTATATTGAATAGTATGCAGAAGATAAAGATTTTAAGAAAGTATATGGATCACTAATACATGGTAAACAGGAAGAGAACTATTTTGTGCATGAACAGCTCTTGTATCATCTCGGTAAAATCTGTATTCCAGAGAAAGAAAGAGTGCATGTGATCCGAGAGGCACATAGTTCATTAATTCCATGACATTTTGGTGTAAGCAAAACATTGTCTGTATTGCAGAATCATTGTTATTGGCCTCAAATGCAAGAAACTGTAGCTGAATATATAAGAGGTTGTTTTATGTGTGCAACAAGTAAGCCTAGCAATAGGAAATTGGGTTTGTACACTCCTCTTCCAGTTTCTTCTCGTCCTTTGGAAAGTATTTCTATGGACTTTGTAGGGGGACTTCCTATGTCTAGAAAAGGACATGATTACCTATATGTCGTTGTGGATAGATTCAACAAAATGTGTATCTTAATGCCATGTAACAAGCAGATCACTGTTGAACAAACAACTCATTTATTCTTTCAAAATGTTTGGGTACATTTTGGGCTACCCATGTCTATTGTATCTGATCGAGATTCCCGGTTCTTGGGAAAATTCTGGTCAACTTTATGGGAGCTTATGGACACTAAACTGAAGAAAAGTACATCTTTTCATCCACAGACCGATGGCCAAACAGAGGTAGTGAACAGAACGGTGGTTTAGCTGGTCAGAGGATATTAGTAAGCATCCTAAAATTTGGGATGAGAAGTTGCAATATATACAACATGCTTACAATCATGCAGTTCATTCTTCCACAAAAAAATCTCCTTTTGAAACTTGTTTTGGTTATCTGCCAAAAACACCGATGGACTTCTCTTTTGGAAAAAATACAGTGGATGGACATCATGATGCAGATAAAGCTCTAAGATTCATTCAGAGAATCCAAGCAATGCAGCAGGCAGTTCAGGAACAGTTGGAGAAGAGCCAGGCAAAGTACAAGGCCAGGCATGACAAGCATCGAGTTGATCATCAATTTCAGGTTGGTGACCGAGTTTGGTTACACATCACCAAAGAAAGAATGTAAGGATGACGTTATTCTTGATAGAAATGTAAGGACTTCACGAAGGGGGAATGCTGAGTACCTTCGAGTGGGGTTGAAGGGAATGCATCCTAGAAAAGCAAGATTGATGGAGATTGGTAAAGTGAAGGAACTTTACCCTCACTTACTTGCAGAATAATTCAGGATTTTGGTGGTCCAAAAGCTCTCCATTGGGGAGGATTTATCCGGCGGATTATTCCTCTTTGAAGATCCAATATGGTACATGGTTCAGAAACGGCGGTTGAAGAAAATCGGACGGCGGAAACACAAGGAAGCCGCGCAGATCGGAGGTCGGAAGCATTTCCCTTCCGAAACGGCAGGGCTCGAAAGCATTTCCCCTTCTTCAACATCAGACATTGGAAGCATTTCCCTTTCCGAAACATCGGACATGGGAAGCTTTTCCCCTTTCGAAACGGTGGGGCTCATAAGCCTTTCCCCTTCCGCAATGGCAGAAACTTGAAGACATTTAGAATGGATTGGAATACGGAGTGATAAAAGAGCCGTAACGACGGAGATAGAACGGATCAGAAGTCAGAATGGAATGGGAGCCGCAACAACGGAGGTATAAAGGCTTTCGGCAGCCGCAACAATGGGTACAATCTGGATCGAAAGGACAATGCTGCCAGCAGACGCAACTGCGGAAGACTTAGAGACTTCGCCGTCCGCAACTGTGGAAACCAAAATGACTAAAAATTTCGGCTTGAAAACCAAATGACCGCCGATTGAGATAGAGTTCGTCGGAGCCCGTTGCTTGTCCTCTTTTGCAATGGCGAAAGCTCAGATGACTAAAAATTTCGCAATGCGATCGTGCGGGGACATTTTCAAACAGTTTTCTTTGCAGTTTGGTACACAGTCTGGATGCCGCGTTTCAGGGAATGGAAGAGGAGCATTGGAAACGTTTTTGGCTCTTTGGTTCAGTTTTTACCATATGATTGTAATGTTGATAAGGAGATGAACAGCCTGTTGGGGATAGGAAACGTCAAACGCTTGGGCTGCGATTTGGCTGAATGGCATGATTCAGTCCTAACATATGGTAACCGTTGTGTGAAAGAAGAGGGAAAATCCGTTACTTATGAGGCTTAAATAGAGGAAGCTGGTGACCAGAAGGGGGACTCAGTTCGTTGAGAACGTAGGCTTGGAGAGTTTGTCGTAAAACTATCCACATGCTGTTGAAGTTGACTATTCTCAGTTATAACTTGGCTTCTTTTATTTGTTGAAGTCCATTTTTGTAACTTTCAGAGAGGAGGTCTTGAAGAGTTTACTGTTAATGTCCAATTTCTGTGACTAGTCCAGAACCATTTGTACCATTCTAAAACCATTAATTGGATCGGTTCCTATTGGAGAGGGACCCAGAGACGTATCCCAGTGGAGGGGGTGAACTCTGTTATAAACTTCTATTTGTGTCTCTGGTTCTGTGTTTTCTGCTTGGCATCTGTTTAGAATTCTTGTTTTTCATTCCTGTTCTGAGCATTTAATTTTTGTTAATGCTGTCCCATTAATTAACCTGTTGTACGCATTCTTTTACAACAAACTTTTAATGCACTAAAGTTTAGGTCCGACATATCAGATTTTCTTTGCTTTCAATGTATTTGAATTGCTCTTTATCTCTTGTTTCTATGTCAGGTCTGGGGGCATGTATGCCTGGTAGAGTTTGATTGGAGTGAAGTTTGTCTTAGCCTTCCTATTTTCCTTGTTTTATGCACCTTTTCTTCCTGTACGCGGGTTTTTGATTTATAGTCGCGTATATGTTGATGTAATTGTAACTTCGGAATGTATTCACTTAAATTTCTTATCTATTGTAACCTAATGTTCATTCCAGGATGTATTGTAATGTATTTGAGTCATGTCATGCCCCGATGTTCTGATCGGGAAGTTTCTATAATAAGAAAGTCATGTCAAGTCATTGTGGGTAACCCTCCTATTATTCAAGGGGTAAAGTCCCCACAGTTGTGGGGCCCTTGGGTTATTAGACTATCCTAGTGAAGTCAATCCTAGGTGAGTCATTGTAAGTTGGGTAAATAGTCCCCACCATTATGTTACCCTTCTATTTGTTGGAGGAGGTAAAGTCCCCACAAGTGGTGGGGCACTAGGATTATTAGACAATCCTAGAGATGTCGGCTCTAGTAAGTAATTGTTAAGTAAGGCCGACATGTTGGAGTGCACTTCAAGTGAACGAAATAATATAAATATAGAGTGAGAGCCTCTCTATTTATCACTTGCAACACATCACTTACTCACTCAAGTGTGGCACATTAGTGAGGAAGGAAATACATTGGGACTAGACAAGAAGAAGACTACTGCTATCGGGAGTGCATCTTACTGTTTTTTGGTTTTACTGTTTTGGTGATGATTCTATCTTTGAGGAAGTTGTGTGGTTTTCTCCTTTATGGTTTCCCCAAGGAAAAATCTTTGTGTCTCTTGTATCTTGTGATGTGCTTATGTTTTATTGTTGTGCTTGTTATTCTCTCAGTGAAAAGATCCTAAGATCATAATGCTAGCTTATGTGATAAAAAACTAACATGGTATCAGAGCTAACCTGAGAAGAAGACATTGTGCAACTACAGAAGCTGGGGATTCTTAATTTTTGGGTCTCTCTCCACAATCTATCAGCAAAATTATGCTAGGCTGACTCTCCATTGAAGGGCGCATCTTTCTATCAAAGTGGAATTCAATTCCGAGCATTTTCAGTTTTCGATGTGGAAATTAGGGCCTTCTACAGAAGAGGAATTTTTGAGTGAGACCAGCATAGAATTGTTCTCCTCATCAAAACCAAATTTTAGAGACATGGATCAAGAAATTTGGTTGGGAGAAACTCGAGGAAAGTCAAACCCTAGTTTGACCCCGAGCTTGAAAAACCCTAAATACTAAAACTGATAAGTTTTGGTACATTCGCTATATTCCGCGTTTGGCGAAGTCTCAGAAGCTAAAAATAGCAGGGGCCGAAGATAAAATCCTGGTGAGAACTGTGTCCAATACTCATCCTTATACTCTCTATATTCTTGGAGATATGATCCCTCCAAGTTAGGGTTCTAGCCTCTTCCAGAATTCATCCTTAAACAGGACACCTGGGGAGAATTGCAATATCTTGGGATACAGAGGTCCAAATGGAATTGATGAAGATGTTCCAGAATTGGAATAGACTGTACTTTCATTGGCCCAAATATCAGACTCAGAAGATCAACCAGTGACATGTGGCATTCCGTACAACTTCATTGTTCTGAACAGTCCTGTAACAGGTCACCTTGGGAAAAGGATCATAAATCCAAAATGGTGAAACCAATTCTAACAAAACCTATAGTTTTGGATCAGGGACATGCGAGGTTACCTTAGTGAGAAATTTTAGACATAGAGGAGTAGTAATGTTAGAGATATCATAGAAACAACAACATGAATTTTTGCAGAAGAAATTGGAAAATTAGGGCTTCCTGTTCCGGGAGCTTCCCTCCACTGTTTTTAGAAAAAGGAGTACATTGGACAACTCCATTTGAAGAGATCTATATGTATATCCAATCAGATCTGAAAGATTCCAAGTTTTGAAAATTAGGGTTTCTGTGACAAACCCTAGATCAGCCAACTCCAGAACCAAGAGGGACACCTCAAATCGGTAAGATCTAATCCTTTGCTATTTTCATTTGAGGTTCTTATTTCAAAGTGATCTATCACATCGGCTTGATGATAAGCTTGGTGAAGTTCACAACTTTCAAGCATAAGAGTATTTGATCTCTATGAAGAAAATGGATTGGACACCTACATGAGTATAGAGGTTCCAGTTCCAGAGGGAGATGAGGCTAGAATCCTTACACAAGAAGAACTTGGTCAAGGCCAAGAAGATCATTGCTGATTCAGTCATGAATCAACTTGTACCACAAGTGTCTCCCCAAAGACACCGAAGATGTTTGATTCCTTGACCAAGATATTTGAAGGGAAGAACATACATCAGAAGACGACCTTAAGAAATAGTTGAAGAATGTGAAGATCCATAATGTAGAGACCATGCTATCATAAGAGTCTCTCAAATCAAGGAACAACTTGAAGCGATAAAAGAAGAAGTGAAGAATGCAGAAGTGGTGATGGACACCTTGAATGGCCTCCCAGGATCATAGGATTCATTCATGTGAGGAATGTGTGCCAGAGGGAAGTGATTACTTTCAATAGAGTCTAGAAAGAGAACTCACAAGAAGAAGAAGCTCGAGAAGAGAAGATGGGAGCAACTGAAGATCAAGCTCTTACCATCCAAAGAAGATCCCTCAATCGATGAGGAATATGAATATCTCAACTCTTGAATATATTCTTATCCAACCTAGCATTTGGATAAGAAACGATACTATCATGAATGAAGAAGACGATGAAACTGAAGGCTCAAGAAGGAGTCTACCCATGAAACAAATAAAGATAAGTATTCAAGTGTCATTTCATGATATTGTTTTGTTATGCATTTGTTTATATTCAGTTGATGTATTATGCATGATAGGATGTTTGCATTAATGACAGTATACTACTAATATGCATGTGATGGGTAAGTAGCTCATGGTGCTATACAACTCTCCATTGCTACTTATCTAGAATGAAACCTCTTTCCTGACATATTGGATTAGTGCACAATCTCAATGTTGTCCTGGTAGAAATGGAAGGAATCTAGAAAGTTTCAGTGAGATATGGATGAATGTTGTATTGGCTAAAGTAGTTGCATGATCATATATTTATGCATAAGAATTTGCGAGTATGAATATTCCTTATGAAATGTTTCTAACCATACAAATGCATTTGACTTGTAGGAAAGACCGCATACATAATCGCCTACAAGCAAAGAAGAATGAAGACTTGTTTCGAAGAACAAGTGACGACAGTTCAAAGACAAAGAATAATATGACAAGTGCAGTGACATCATTGATGTAGAAAGAAGAAAGGGAAGACTAGTTCAAGAAAAATGATGTCAGAACGCAGTATCGAGACCTGAAGAGAAGTTCATAGTTCCATAATCCAGTAGATGGAAACATCATGGGATACAAAGAAAGATTCGTAGCACGAGGATTCTCATGAAAATAAGGCATAGACTATGAAGAAACATTTACAACTACTAGAAGTGAAGTCACATGACATGCATAATCATGTGTGCAAATAAAAGAAGGCCTTGTATGAGTTCAGAAGACACCCATGGGATAACACATACATGATGAGCTTGACAAATATCGTAACCTTTGCTACAAGGTTGATAAAGGATGACAAGCTCATAGATGGATGTGAGAAGAACTTTTGAAAAAGTTCAAAATAGAGGATCTTGGTATCCAATGATCCTAGATGGATACTACTTGTCACTTCAGTACAAAATGTTTCAGTGCATAGACTACAGAAGATAGAGGGAGTATGATGCTTCGCTTAAGAGTGAGTGACTACAGAAGATCCCGAGGTTTGACATGATATGACAGGATGGATAGATTACTGATGACTCTAAGATTTACTAAGAGTAAAGAGGATTCCAACCTTTGCTTCAAGGTTGAAGACGGAAGACCAGTGATACTCCTGTTATGTGTTGATGCGCTATTGTTCTAGGTATGGAGGTGTGGCAAAGTGCAGATGGAATATTCCTTGGAAAAGGGAAGTATGCAGTAGAGATCCTGAAGAGGTTCAGGATGATGGACTACATGACTACACCTATGGAATCGAACATGAAGCTATTAATTGATGCTTCATCAGAGACGGTTGATGCTACGATGTATCATCAGATGATTGGTTCCTTGATGTACCTGAGACCAGATATTTGCTTTGCTGTGAACACATTGAGACATGTTCACCTGATGGTTGCAAAGCATGCAGGGGTACAGTTGATTATGGGATCAAATACGATGTGAATCAAAAGATTAACCTAGAGGGTTATGTTGATTCAGATTGGGTAGGAAGTGCCATCGATAGGAAGAGTACTTCAGGATGTTGCTTCAGTATGGGATCAGGTGTGATCTCTTGGTTTAGCAGGAAGCAATCTTGTGTGGCACTGAGTACGGCTGAAGCAGAGTATGTCGCAACTCGTTTAGTTAGTTGTGAGGCAGTATGGCTGCAGAAGCTACTATCTGATATATTTGATCTCCAGTTGGATGCTACTTGTATACATTGTGATGACCAGAGTTGCATGAAGTTGTCAGAGAATCGAGTGTTCCATGATAAGTCAAAGCACATCGAGATCAAGTATCACTATATCAGGGATATGGTGCAGAGAGGAGCAGTGAAGCTCCAGTATGTTGCGACAGAGGAACATATAGCTGATGTATTGACGAAGCCATTGGCTAGGCTGAAGTTCGAGTACTTGAAGGAGAAGCTTGGTGTTCTCCAGATCGAGGTTTCCTCCAAGAGAAAGTGATGAGACCCATAGCCATTCTGACATGGTGAGAGGATTGGTTCCTTCCATGGTCAGATGTAAGGGCTAAGCCATTCTGTCATGGTGAGATGATTTGGTTCCTTCCATGTCAGATATGAGTGTTGACTGCCATTCTAGGAATGGAGGCAACTGGTCAGTTACCAGGAACACTCAGTCAGGGACTAAGAGAGCCATTCTGATGAGCAGGTCAGATGTAAGGGCTGAATCATTCTGTCATGGCTAAAGGATTAGGTTCCTCCCATGTCAAATGTGAGTGTTGGCCATTCTGTCGAGTAGGATAGATGTAAGGGAAACTTCCATTCTTCGGGAGAGTGGAGGCACGTGGTCCGTTACCAGGTAGCTCAGTTAGGGACTGGGGCCCATTCTGACGAGGCTGTAGGATTCAGTTCCTACCAGGTCATATGTGAGTGCATGCCCTTCTGATGAGTAGGTCAGATATAAGTACAGAGCCTTTTCACAGATGTTAGTGATGTGATGTCCTACCATGCTGGTGAATGTGAGTGCTGGGCCTTTCTGATGTGATTGTAGTTTACTACATGATCATATGTGAGTGTTGGCCGTGCCTTTCTGACTGGAAGGTCAGATGTAAGTGCTGGGCGAAGACCTACCTGGTGGCTAGGCCTACAACCAGCATGAAAAAGGGATGGCTCTGTAGAAATTCCTATGACGAGATAGTACACACATGATGATGACTAAAGATAATCCAGATCGAGCTATGATCCAGATCGAGTTATGATGACTACGAGAGATCTAGATCGAGTGATGATCCAGATCCAGTAGTGATGATCCAGATCGAGAGATGATCTAGATCCAGATCCAGATCAAGTGATGATCCAGATCCAGTCCAGTGATGATCCAGATCGAGAGATGATCCATATCCAGTGATGATGATCCAGATCAAGTGATGATCTAGATCTAGTGATGATGTTCCAGATCGAGTATGATTCAGTGACGATGATCTAGATCGAGTGATGATTCAGATCCAAATGAAAGATGACTTGAAGACGAAGATGACTTGAAGATGACAAGGAATTGAGGATGACCTAGATGATACAAAGAAGAAGACTTGTGTTGATATATATTGTGTCGAGAAAATACCTTCCTAGTTAAGAGGGAGTGTTGATGTAATTGTAACTTCAGAATGTATTCACTTGTATTTCTTATCTATTGTAATCCGATGTTCATTCCGGGATGTATTGTAATGTATTTGAGTCATGTCATGCCCCGATGTTCCGATCGGGAAGTTTCTATAATAAGAAAGTCATGTCAAGTCATTGTGGGTAACCCTCCTATTAGTCAAGGGTTAAAGTCCCCACAGTTGTGGGGCCCTTGGGTTATTAGACTATCCTAGTGAAGTCAACCCTAGGTGAGTCATTGTAAGTCGGGGCAATAGTCCCCACCATTATGTTACCATCCTATTGGTTGGAGGAGGCAAAGTCCCCACAAGTGGTGGGGAACTAGGGTTATTAGATACTCCTAGAGATGTCGGCTCTAGTAAGTAATTGTTAAGTAAGGCCGGTATGTTGGAGTGCACTTCAAGTGAACGGAAGAATATAAATAGAGAGTGAGAGCCTCTCTATTTATCACTTGCAACACATCACTCACTCACTCAAGTGTGGCGCATTAGTGAGGAAGGAAATACACTGGGACTAGACAAGAAGAAGACTACTACTGTCGGGAGTGCATCTTACTGTTTTCTGGTTTTACTATTTTGGTGCTGATTCTATCTCTGAGGAAGTTGCGGGGTTTTCTCCTTTATGGTTTCCTCAAGGAAAACTCTTTGTGTCTCTTGTCTCTTGTGATGTGCTTATGTTTTATTGTTGTGCTTGTTATTCTCTCAGTGAAAAGATCCCAAGATAATAATGCTAGCTTATGTGATAAAAAGCTAACAGTATACACGCGGTTTCCTCTGTGATTTCTGCGTATACACGGGGGTTTACTGCGAACAGTCGCGTATACCCTGGATTTTTTCTTTTTGTGGAAGATAATTGGTTGTTGGGTGAATGATGTTAGTTGCTGAGTCTCCTTTGGCACTGCCTGAGTCTGTTTTGACCTTTGTTTCTGACCGGAAACGTTTTTTTTTAGCCTAAATTTTTTTTAGGAAAGTTCTTGTCATGGCATTTTTGATTTTTTGTTTGAGATTAGTGCATTAGAGTTCTTTTACCTTAGTGCTTTTCTTGGATGTTATTTATGTGTGCTTGCAGAGTCTGAGTGTGGTAGAATCATTCTTTTTCTTTTTGCATCTCTTATATTTTCAAAAAATCCAAAAACATTTGCTTATCATCATGCATTGCATTTTGCACTTTGCATTCTACTTGCACTAGATCTAGATTTGCTTTGGAGTACTAGTTAGGAATTCATATAGGAAAAATTTACATTTATCATTTGAAGAAGAATTGTGCATTTCACGTAGTAGCATACCATGTTTACATGGACACAATGCATTTGCATTGACTGTTACGGTGTGCATTTTACTTCATGTTGCATCATAACACCACTAGTTGCACGACCATATCCTATTTTTGAGTAATAAAGCCAACTAAAATCAATGCTAATTAAAATGAATTACACTCTTTTCTTTTGTAGGGTGCACCAATAAGCTTAGGTTTTAGGATCTTGGAATAGTTCATTGTAAGTCAATTCTCCAAGATCACTAAACAACAACATCTAGGTGTCTATCCAGGGAGTGTGTAAAATCCTTGGTATAACCATCATTCTCAGGATCCTCCTCTCAAACAGGAGTTAAGCACGAGGCAGTGTGAGCGGTTATCAATTGGGATGACCCCTAGTCATAAATGAGTAGCATCGGAGATATTTCCAGGATTGTATTCATATCTGGGGGCTCTTTCGAGAGTTTTTGGCTTTGCTACCCTACCCATACGGTTAATCCTGCCTGCGACTGTCCGCCTAAGCTTTGATTATATTGAGGTGACCTTAGTGACCTTACCTAGGATATTGAGGGGGTACTTGTAGAGGTTATTTTGCAGGTGTCCCGGCCAGTTTGGGGTTGGAAAGCATAGTCGCTTTACGCATTGAAGCTGAGGGCCACAATAATTGGTTACGTACCTCCGCTTGTTGTGTATGGGAGTCTCAGGCCTCTCCTAGGAGAGACATACCTGCTTCATTTGGGAGCTCACTTATCCATCCCTTGTTTGCTTGCATTTGGATTTAGATTTTATTAGTGATTACTCTGTGCACGCTAGTTGGACTAGGGTTTACGTAAATAGAGAGTCTTTGCTATTTTATGAGTCATTGTGGATTCGAGTGCGGTTCTGCGTCGTTCTTGTCGGTTAGCAGGGCTTCCGCCTTCTATTTCTCCTCCTCCTTTGGGAGAGAGACCTAGATAGTCCAGGTGAACTATGTCACACACTGATTCACACACCATGTAGGACCATTTAGAGACTATTCCTGAGCCACCTCCTCCCATTCGTGTTGACGAAGGGGAATTTACTCCTACATACGATCCTTCACCTAACCTAGCTGAGTTTAGTCCTATGATTTCCTAGATTGCATGAGAGACCTACTCACCCTAAGACTGATTCCCCATTGACACATTACCGGTATGGAATGCCGGAAGATGTCGAGACTCACTTTGAACCTGCCAGCACTAGCTACTGTAGTTATGCTACGACTGGTTTTCCTATTCACGATTTGAAATTTCATGTCAAATCCGACTTCGAGCCTAGCACTATGCCTGGGGGAAATCCCATTCCTTACCTTGCGGAGAGGTTTGGGAGTACTAGTCACATTGCACCTTCCATCCCAGTGGTGGAAACTACATCTTATCTCCCTCCTAGGTCTAGGGTTAGCGATCTGATTAGGATACCAGGTCCAAGACGAGTGACAATAGGTGGTAGTACATATCTTATTACTCAGATTCCTTCATCCTCGGTTCCGAGTTCTTCAAATGTACATTCTCCACCTTATCCACGTGGTCCTTCGAGCCAATATATGGCTACGAGTCAGGTCTGTACTGTGGTTACTAGGCCGATTGTGTCTCAAGTGCATATACCACCCGCTGCTTCGGGAGGCTATATTCACGCTTCTAGTGGTCATATTCTTACATACGGGGCGTATATACCTACTTTTGGTATGTATGTTCCTCCTTCCGGAGCTTATCTTCCTACCTACGGAGTGTTCCATGGGACATCGCATGCGATGACCTATGGACCTTATTACGGGACATAGTATGGACAGGTTTCTTCACGTTATGGAGGCGGGTATCAACAACCTACTTACTCTCCTAATTATGGCTTCGTAGCTCCTACTAGTCAAGGTACACCTTACCATGGTACTTCCATGTCACCCTATACGGGTCAGATAGGAGGAGGACACTATGGCCAAGGCCATGGTGGTGCCCAAACCTATGTGAACCAGGGAGCGGTCCATCGACCTCATCATCCTAGGATCCCTTTCCTCGTGATGCTTAACCTTCCTGACTTATTAAGACTTACGGACAATCTCGTGGCTCATGACTTGGCTTGGCCGACTGTCCTTACCAAGCTTCCTTCGGACATACCTAAGTTCGAAGGAAAACTAGGAGAGGATCCGAGCGAACACGTTACCACGTTTCCCATTTGGTGCTCTTTGAATTCGTTAGATTGGGACTTAGTCCGCTTGTGACTATTTCAACGCACCCTCATGGGGCCTGCTGTGAAATGGTATATAGAGTTACCAAAGGGAACTTTTACCTTGTTTGACGATCTTGCGATGACTTTTCTTAATCACTTCCAGCTACCAGTGCGCTATGACGTTGGTACTGAACTCTTGTCGACATTTCGGTAAGATAAAGCCACCCATATTTCTGATCATATTCAGGAGTGGCGTAGACAGAAGAGATTAATTAAAGGTTTTATACCGTCAGAGTTCCTTCTCGAGTGGTTCCTCAAGTCTTTATTGCCATATATCACAAAGGATGTTTCCACATCCGGAGTGCAGAATGAGGAACAAGCAATCTTTAGGGCGCAGGAACTGGACTTGATTTATGCTCAGTCTGGTTTGTTGTATGAGATTATTCCCAACGCTCCTCGTTCCAGTTTCGATCCCAAGGTCAAACCTGGACCACATGCCGATGGCATTGTGGGTTGTGCAAGTGCGAAACCTGCAGATTCGGTTGCAAAACAAGTTAGTCAATTGTCGCTCAACCAATCTGCTTTGGGACAAGCTACGGCTTCATCTCAACCTGCCCAAATGGTGAATGTACTTTCTGTGCAATCATCAGACCAGAAGGATAACCAACAGCCCGGACGAAATAGAAGAAAGGGTAAGAATAATAATCGAAAGGGTGGGAATAAGAATGAGAATGCCACCAATAATGACAAGAACGGTCAGAATGCTGGGGGGGACAAGCAAGCGAAACGTAAGGTTAAGTTCCCTTGCAAGGTATGTAAGGATGATCACCTCACTTGCTTGTGCCCTCAGATTGATGAAGCTTCGAGACTCTTAGCACAAGGCCCAGTTGTGCTAATGAACCGTTTACCGCATAACCAAAATATGAACTCAAAGTCCCAGGAGCAATCTAGTGAGAATGATCCACCAGAGACTAGTGTTCATGGGTGCATTAACATGGTCCCTGCTGCTAAGGTTGTGTCTCATGTGAAAGATTATGGATCATCACAACCCAGCCCAGGAAAAAAACCTGATCCACCAGGAACCCCTTTGTGCATTGAGAAACCTGTAGATAAACCTGAGGCTGCACCTCGCATTCCTAAGGGGGTATTTAAGCGCTCGAGGCATAATCCAAATTCTCGAGCTGCCCAAAACTATTCAGTTGTCGAGGACTTGGTCCATACTCCTTGTGCGATGTCTGCATTGTAAGTGCTTCAGAGTTGTCCTTCGCAAAGGAAGGATTTGCTTTCTGCTCTTGGTGTGAACGGTGATGATTCTTCCTCAGTGATCAAATTTGAAACCGTAGGACATCAGCCTCGCTTGCCCTACTATGTGTCACTTTTGGTACACATAGAATGTCTTAATATGATCATCAAGTGCACTGTGATTGACGAGGGCGCTGCTGAGTCTGTGATGTCTTTGTCCTGTTGGAAGGGTCTTGGTTCTCCTGAGTTGTTGAAATCATCGACTATGTTAACTGCTTTTGATGGGAGATCTTTTAGGCCGCACGACATCCTTCCGTCCCTTAAAGTTTGTTTGGGGGTGAAGACCATTGCGATAGAGGTTGAGGTGGTTGATGTGCCCCTCGACTACAATCTCTTGCTGGGTAGGAACTGGATGTACAGTATGGAAGCCATTGATTCTTCCTTGTTTCGCGTTGTATTCTTTCCACATAACGGGAAGATTGTAACGATTGATCAAATGGAATTCAAGAATTCCCCTGTCACTGCATCTTCGGGAGCTTCGGTCCCAATCATTGAACACTCTCAGCCGACAATTGGGAGTGTGGGTGTAGGCATGTATCCATCCCTTATGGGAAGATTTAGTTGTTCTACACCGGTCCTCATGATAGGATCTTGTTTCGATAAGGCTTCAACTTCTACGACCTTGGTGTCTTTTTGCACGACTCATATGGAAGATCCTTGGATTATTCCTACACTGAGTATTTCGAGTGAGCCTGTCGAGACCAACGTGCCGCTTCCTGCAGCCATGATAGCTTATCAAGCCAATCTTAATATTTTTGCGGAGCCTTGTTCTTCCTCTTCGCGGACGGAGGAGGAAGACCCCTATGTGCTGCCGGCATGGGAAGTACAGTCTTCTCATGCCCACGACTGCCTTGATACGGTTTTCCCTTCAGATGAAGCGATCATCGAGGCTATGTCGGGTGTGGAGCCGCCATGGGAGGAACTTCATCATAGATCATATTTCCTTCCACCGCTTGATTGTCTGGAGCATGAGGATTATAGGGAGATTCTTAGTCAGAGAGTTGGTAGTCCCATATTTCCATTAAGCTCTCCTGGTTAGATGGATGATGGAAACATCGTGAACATATCTTCCACGATTTCTATCAACATCTCTCAAAATCTTGGCACCATTGAGAATGTCTATATTGGGGTAGAATGTTCCCATGCTGAGATTCTTGAATATACCGAGCTATTCAAGGAATTCCGTGATGTTTTCGCTTGGTCTTATGATGATATGCCAGGTATTGACCCTCAGATTGTCGAACATGAGATTAAGACTTACCCCAACGCTAAGCCTGTTCGACAACGTTTACGCGCCGTGAATATTAGGAAAGCACCCGCCATTAAGGCAGAGTTAGAGAAGCTGTTGAAAGCTGATTTCATCTATCCCGTTCCCTTGACGGAGTGGGTTTCAAACCCTGTTCCAGTGGATAAGAAGTAGGGAGTGATCTGAATATGCACTGATTTCCACGATTTGAATCGTGCTTGTCCTAAGGATAACTTCCCCACACCATTTATAGATCAGATTTTGGATGAGTGTGCAGGTAGCGAGGTGTTCTCCTTCATGGACGGCTTTTCCGGGTATAATCAGATCCATATTAAACCTGAGGACCAACAGAAGACTACATTTATTTGTCCTTGGGGAACTTTTGCATATCGAAAAATTCCTTTCGGTCTTAAAAACGCCGGAGCTACATTTCAGTGGGCGATGACCGTGATTTTCCATGATCTCAAGTCCATTATTGAAGTATTTTTGGATGACCTCACTGCTCATTCTTGTATGAGAATGGGTCATCCTTATCACTTGAGATTGGTCTTCGAAAGATACCGGCACTATTCGGTTCGATTAAATCCTCATAAGTGCATCTTTTGCGTGAAGCCAGGTCATTTATTAGGATTCATCGTTTCAAAGGAGGGCATAAGAGTCGATCCCTTAAAGGTTGAGGGAATACTTTAGTTGTCTCCCCCGAAGAACATTCGTCATCTTCACTATTTGCAAGGTATGGCAAACTTCTTACGAATATTTGTTGTCAACTTTGCCAATTTGACTAGAGGCTTCATGCATCTCTTGAAGAAGGACACTCCCTTTGAATGGGATGAGAGAGCCCATGAGTCCTTCGATGCACTTAAGCGATCCCTAGCATTGGCCTTAGTGATTAGTCCTCCGGATTATAGCTGTGATTTCCTATTATATGTGGTAGTGTCTTTAGATATGATTGGTATGGTGTTGGTTCAGGAGGATGAGGAGCTCCAATAGCATGTCATATATTATCTGAGCCGAAACCTTATTGATGCAGAGATTCATTATTCTCATGTCGAGAAGCTTGCTTTAGCGACCGTACATGCGGTTCAGCGTTTGAGGCATTATATTCTCCTTCGCGAGACCTTGGTTGTGGGCCATGTCAATCCGTTTCAGTTCATCCTCACACGAAGGATTATTGGGGGAAAGTATAATAAATGGATTGTCATTCTACAAAAATTCGATCTCGAATTTTTTTCAGCAAAGTCGAAGAAGTCGTTAATTTTTGCTGAGCTTATATCGGATTTCCCGAGCGAGGCCGAGGAGTTGGTTTGTGAGGATACATTTGTCGATGAACATATCTTCTTAATATCAACGTCTGACCCATGGTTTGGAGATATCATAGTATATCTGCAAACACATAGGACCCCTACTCACCTCTCGTGAGATGAACGACGACGGTTACGTCACGTCTCTAAGAACTACCTTATAATGGACAATACTTTGTACCGCAGTGGGGTAGATTCCATTTTACGACATTGTTTAACTCATGAGGAGGCTGAGGTTGTGCTAAATGATTTCCATGGAGGGGCGTGTGGTGGTCATTTATCTGGGCTTTCTACAGCTCAAAAGATTTTGAGAGCGGGTTATTTCTGGCCGTCGATCCTTAAAGATTGTGTTGATGCGGTCAAGAGGTGCCACCCTTTCCAGGTGTTTGCATGAAATATGCACTTGAAGCCTGCCCCATTACATCCCATTATCACCGCCAGTCCCTTCACCAAGTGGGGGCTCGATTTTATGGATTGCAACCCAGCCTCGGCTGGGGGGCACCATCATATTATAGTGGCTATGGATTATTTCACGAAATGGGTTGAGGCAATGCCTACAGTAAAATCCAACGGTGAGATATCTGCTCACTTCATATTCAACCAAACCATTACTCGGTTCAGGATTCCGAAAGAGCTTGTCACTGACCATGGCTCGCACTTTTAGAATCGTATGATGGAAGAGTTGGCATCCAAGTTAGGGTATAAGCAAGAGCACTCCTCTTCTTACTACCCCCAAGCGAATGGACAGGTTGAAGCAGTGAATAAATCACTTAAGTCCATTCTCCAACGAACCATCACACAAAGAAAGACGAATTGGCATATTATGTTATACCTTGCTTTGTGGGCATATCGAACCATGGTTAATACGGCCATTGGTTTTTCTCCATATCAGCTTGTGCATGTAGTGGAGTTGATATTGCCGGTTGAATGCGAGATTCCTTCATTGAAGCTAGCTGTGGAAATATTACCAGACACTTCACCTTTGGAGGAGCATTTGGTCCACCTCGAGCAACTTGATGAGTAGCGTCGAGATGCCTTGGTGGCTCTAGAGGTTAATAAACATCGCGTTAAGGTCCAATACAATAAATCTGTCCGTCCAAGAGTGTTTAGTGAAGGAGACTTGGTCCTTTTGTGGGATCAATCGAAAGAACCCTTGGGGGCAGGGAAATTTAATCCTATGTGGCGTGGTCCTTATATAGTCAAGTGTGTATTAGAGAAGGGTGCCTATGAGTTAGTCGATTACGAAGGAACAACTTTGGTGGAGCCTAGAAATGGGCTCTATCTCAAAAAATACTATGCGTGATCTTTAGCCAAGGTTGCTTGTTGTATATTATTGTACATCTTTGCATAGTTAGGACTTTTCTTATCGTGATCGGGTTTGTGATTAGTTTCCGTTTCTTTTGGCAGATGTCAATGGAATCTTCCACTTACATAGGATTTGTGGATGGTGCAAGCCGTCACACTCAGCACTTAGCCTCTGCTGCTTGGGTGATTTATACTCCTATGGGTCAGGTACTTTCTACAGGAGGTGTATGTCTACGGCCATCTTCCAACAATGTTGCTGAATATAGCGCCGTTATTGAGCTTCTACAGGATGCCATTTCACATGGCATTCTATCTCTTGAGGTACGTCTTGATTCGGAGTTAGTAGTGTCACAGCTCAATGGTTTGTACCATGTTAGAGATCCGATGTTATTGAGAATATTCTTAGGTGTGAGATTGTTAGAATGGCAATTTGATAGTATACCATATATACACACATTCCAAGAAATGATAATCAAGTTGTTGACTCATATGCTAACTACGTGTTAGATTGGCATTTGTCTCATTCATAATAAATTAATCACAAACATTTTTACACATGTAAATAAATAAACCGATTACCATAAAATGTTTTATATATAAAAAATGTGGTAATACATAGTGTCATATACAAAAGTGGAGCTTTCAAATCTTCTATCATATAATATACAGTCGTACAAAACATATACACTCCCAGGTATCTAACCCTGTGGAGGAGGAGGGTTGTGATCATGATACGTCACTACGGCTCTAGCTAGCTGCTGGAATAAACACACCCATGCATGTGGTACACCCAACACCTGTCGCTGCATGGCCTCAGGTAAGTCCTCGACTTGCACCATGGGAACTCTATGAGTCAGTCGCATGAAGTTGGTATGAATGCTCTGGAGCGTTCGCTCCGCATCCACACCTGTGATGTCATCCCCTCTTCCCCTTCGTCTATGACGTGGGAAGCCCTCTGGTCGTCGCGGTCCCACATCTGCACATGAATGGTAGATGTCACTATGTGTTGTCACGCAAAAACATGTCTTTTTGATTCCACATAATCAAGAAAATAAAAAAAATTAAATAACTCAAAAAAAAAGAGTGAGAGTCTAGATTCAGTACCTATCTCTCCATATGCTGATCTTGGTGGCAATGGCATGTCTGGATCCCCCCGAAAATATATCCCTCCATAGGGGTAGTCATCTATGGAAACAATCTGTCATCGCCACCATGGAAAGAAGTCAGCTCGATATGGGTTGGCCACCCTACTACCCCCCAGTCTACGCATAGCATCTACCCAACTCCGTTGGGCTGGATCTCGAACCTCGTGGAGAGGAACGTCCACTCTAGGGATCAATCCTAGAACACGCTCGAATAAAAACATGCTCAAAATGTTGTTGAACCTAAAGTTTCATATCCTGCCTGCCTTACACTCACTGAGCAGGTGTTTCATGTTTCTTAGTAGTGTAGTACTCCATTCATATATGGTCGGTCTCATACACTCCACCGCATAGAACATCAGTGGCCGCGAGGCCTGATGGAGTGAGGCTAAGCCTGCTATCTTTCCCAGTGTCAGTAGTATGGCCTTTAGGCCTAGCACCTGTATAGAATTGGTGGGGACTTGACTCCCCACCTTCTCAGTATCTGGGTAGCAGTACATAGCTACGTACTCATCGATAGTAATCCCACCGCCTAGCTCACCTCAGGAACAAAGGTTCACCACCTCCCCTCGTCTAGATAGACCTGTGATAAAGTATGTCTTCCACCTCTATGGTGAGAGACATCCCATCTATCTGGAAGGACTCCGAGTCTGGATCCCAATAGTCTACCCGGATCTCTAGCAGTCTTGGTTTGGCCCTCAAACCACCAAGACACCAAAACTTGTAGAGTCCGCATGCTCAAAGAGCTTATTGAGCCATCATGTTGGCCCTTACAGCTTCCTCTACTTCACCATGCTCATGCTCTCTCCATTCTAGCACCATCCTGCAAGAGAAGTTGCCAAATTTCCCGTTAGATTTTTATAATTCACTTGTGCGGCGTCATACGCGACTGTTTTGCAAACAACCGCATATGTACATGGGTTCTAGCCTCTTTTCCTCGTATATCCAACCCTATACGCAAAAAAAGCTTCGATATCCGCATGGGCCACAACGTTCATGTAGATATGGCCTAAACAACCTCATTTCACCATGAAAATCAATAAAAAATTATACCAAAATGCATGAGAAGAGCATGAGTAAATACCTGGAAGAAACGGTTGTGAATTCCACCGGCTGGATCTCCTGGAATTTGTAGTTAAAAATCAGAGCTCCAATGGGTAAAAGTTTCAAATGATTTATATTTTTTACTATTTATAGAAATTTTTTCAAATATTTGAAAAGTTTTACCCCCTTTCCTTTAGTTTTGACAGTTTCTAACCATTTTGGTTTTGACATAATTTGTGATGTAGAAGACCATTTTCAGTGTCGTTTCAGCCATTGGATTGACCCATTCATACTGATCTCAGGTATAACGTCTACACTGGCATATAGGTTAGGTTCACCATCGTTTGCATTTTGCATGACCTCATGACAATGTCACCATGACCTTATGTACGAACCCACTCTATTATGTCACAGAACTTTCTCGCTGCTTTAGAAGTGGCATGATACGAGTGGTAGAGCTTCACCTTACATGGGTACCCTAGTTAGCACCTTATTTGCATTTGGTGCCCATGCCGACGTTTCCTCCTTTAGGGTGTGGGAGTCTGTTGTATAGTACTGCCATGACATTGCGCAAGAGCCTCATACTCTTAATCTTATGCTGGATTTTTTCCCTCTGGACTCCCCCTATGTCAAGTTGTGAATGCATTATCATGAGCTTTTCCTGCCTTATTGAGCTTTATGCCGGCTCCCCTGACATTGCGTTTCAGCCATATAGCCTGAGCTTGTCTCATGTCTAGCCATGCAGAGCCATTTTTTATATCCTTCGTAGCTTGATTTCCCTTTTTACCGGGAGGGGATTTTCCCTCGAGTGTCGATATCCTACACATGTATCCTTACATTGAGCATAGGTATGTTCCACTTCTTGGAACTAGTTTGTTTTCCCTGATGACACTCATCTCCTCCTAGTTTGTAACTATAAAGCTAGTTTATTCTTTTTTCAAGCTTTTCAAATAACTGAAAAAGTCCAAAAAAATAAAAAAACCAAAAATCCGGACAAGGAAAGATGTTATCTTTGGCAGCTTTTGAGTCGTGTCGCCTTCGAACAGAGCACTGTATATCACATCCATTGGTTGGGTTATAGTTTGACTTTAGGAGTTGTACTCGTTTATCTGAGTTTATCTCCATCGACTGGTTAAGCTTCCAGTCCCTATGGAGCCTCTGTTGATGCCTCCTGTGTCACAGAGATGTCCCAGTTTGTATATCAATTCTATGCTGCCTGAATTCAGTCACGATACGTCGTTATGCTCTTCTTCGAAGGAAGTTGAAACCTATGTCAGCCATTCCTCAGTTATCTTGACTTTGCATGTTGGCCATTCCCGGTACAGTTACTGGTTCATGCACCTTATGATCGATTCCTTCCACATGAGACAGCTTTTCTGAGTACCTCGTGTTGGATGATGGGGTTTACCTTAATGCCCTCCTTCCAGCGGATTTCATCCCATCGACTTCAGATCATTTATTCTGGGATTGGAATCTAGAGTCCTTTTGAGTGCCTTGAGACTTGCAGTCATCAGTGGTAGGTTCTCTCACCATCGATAGTTTCTTGCGAATACATCAATGTCCCCTGATCGATGGATTCTCTCAAGTGTTCGACCTCAACACATCTATTCACACTTGTTAGTTTGCACTCTAGTACCTTGATTCCCATTTTCATTATCGATAGGTAATCTTGCGTCTGTTAACGATATACATCAATGACTGGTAATCAGACGATGGACTACTATGTTCGACCTTGACACCTCTATTCAAATAGTAGGACATGTACTCGTAGCGGTTTGTGTAGAAGACTTTCCAGACTGGTGGCATCTCTTATATGCTACCTCCTTGATCGTGCCAGTGTTCATGAGATTTCATCTCTCGTGACTTGATACCAGTGTATGTTAGATATTTCCAGCCACTATGGAGATCTTGATCTATTGTATATATTCAGCCATTTTGGAGATCATGATCCTTTGTATATATTCATCATGGAGATTCTGATCTATGTATATTGTATGTGGCGATGACCACATATGTGATATCATGTATTATGCCTATTCATGGCCATTGTACTCTTATGTATCCGGGACTGCTATATGTACTTGCAGTTATATGCAGAGTTGTATTATTGTACTATGATGATTGGGTGGCTGGTATTCCATTTGGGATCCTTCATCACTCCACTTCTGGGATGGACTTATAATGTATTTCGGCCATTGTATGACCCCTCTGACCTCACACATTAGGGGGCATATGTTATAGCGAATTTCACCACTCTAGGTGAATCACACTTTGTATGGCCTTCCCCTGTCTCGTTGCAGACTCTTTAGAACCCATGGACCATATTTTATCCTTTGATGTTTCCTTGATCATCCATAAAACTATATGAAAAATGATATACGTGGATTTTTACCTCATAACCGCGTACATACGCGGGTCTGACCCTTATAACCGCGTACATCGGGATGTGTGCATAATCCAAATCCTTTTGGAATTTTCCTTGACATGGATCCGACTCATTCGACTCCTGGCCTTCCATATGCCTTGAGATCGCTCGGATTCGACCCTTCATTATCCTTTGTGAAGCTATATAAGGAACCCCTTGGTACATTGAAGGCATATAGAGAGATTGAGAGCAAAGAAATTATATTCCATTGTTGCCAGAATTTATACTTGAGTCTGCATCCCCTTGTCCCTTGGAGCACTTTTGTGTTCTTCCCAAGCTTGCCTTTTGCTAGTGAGCTTGCTATTGAGAGATGGAGGATTGAGGTGGTGGACGCCCAAGTGGGGGATTCAGTTTCTCCGGTTCATAGATGTGTTGTCAAAGGTTGTATCTATCTTGTAATCTCTGATTTATATTAATAGAAATATCTTTTCCTATCCAATGATGTGTATTTGATTGAATGTTGTATCCATTGGAATATGTCAAATGCTTTTACATTATTGCTTATATATGCTAGAATAGGTCTAACACCATGATATATAGTATGCTTGTATTGTTTACTTGTTGTTGAGGAAGTATTCTATCAATTCAAGCTGAAGATTGGAAAACTCAACGGGGATCTACTTCAACCGTCCGAAATAAGGTACAAGGTCTTATCCTTTAGTGTTAGACATTTTATTTCTATTTCATATTGCGAAATATTGATTTCTAAAGTCAAAGCTGTCTGTTGTGGTACCCCAAGCCATAGGAATTTCTCTCCATAACAAAGGGGGTGAGGAGTCTCTACTCAATCATCAGAAGAATTCTTTTTCCTCTGTTGTTGATGGAAAATTTGAGACTGAAAAGAAAATGTTGACCTCCTATGGGAAGCTCAAAGAGAAATCCAAGGCTGAGACTCAGAAGCTGTCTGAGGAGCTAAGCAAGCTATTAGATAACAAATTCTCTTTCACTACTCCCAGGAATATTACAATAAACTCCTTGAACCTAGACATCGCTAATGGGGAAGGAGTTTCATAGGTCGAATTCAAGATGGATTGGTTCTCAATCCTTGATAAGATTGTGTTCCATAAGAGAGTTAGTGATCTCATTTATTATGATCTGACTAAGGAGGTGTTAGCCCATCTTAAGCCCCAGCAAAGGGTGGTTAATCTAGAGATCCAATTGAAGTATGAAAAGGAAAAAAACAAGGCTTGAAACCTGCAGGTGAATCTCCTGAAGAACCAAGTGATAGACCTAAAAATACTGAATTCTTTACAGTAACCCCTTGCATATAAGAAGTTAGTGGAAACAGAAAAGGATATTTTACCAGATAAGCTACTGGCCAAGATACAGGCTTGAAAAAATAAAAGAAAGACACCTACGAAAGACATCCACCTACCTCCTTGAACCGTGCAGTTACAAGGGGAGATTGAGACATTGCATCATGAAGTTTTGGATCTAAAAGGCATCCTTGCTTTGCTGGAGGCTGAAAAGCGTACATGGGAAGAAGAGAAGCAAAAGATGCAGAAGATAATTGATGAATTAAATGACTATAGCACCCCTGAGGACAGATCGCCCACTACTTTGGGGATCAAATATACTTTTGGTATGTCCCAAACGACCTGGAAATCACCCAATTGAAGGAGGTCAATCAAGAGCTCAAGGATAGGATCACTTCTAAGGAAAGTGAAGACTCTACTGAAGAGATCAGGATACTCAAATATCAGGTAACTAGGTTTGAGAAAAGGGTCATAGGTCGAATTCCCCTGCAAGGGGCTAAACATTTTCTCTCGAATGCAATGATAAAGGAGATTCCCTCATTAGAAAAGCATTTGGTCATGGTGGATGAGCATAAATAGGTTTCTATGGCAGCAAGCATAAGAAGTAAAGCCTTGTAGGAAATTCTAGCACAAATTCCTAGGGAGGAGTCCCAGAAGGCGACTGTTGTTATGAAATCGTCCTCTGGGGAAGAACTAATTTCCCTAGGGATTGCTGACAGGATATTAGTTCTGGTGGTAGCAAGGAGGATGACCACAAAGCACAACATGTTGTAAAATGCACTTACTAGGAATAAGATGATTCAACAAGGAGTATAAAAGTTCAACAAATTGTTCCAGCCCCTGTTTCAGAAAGGGTTGCCTCCATTTTGGGGTCCAGAGGGGAAGGTGATCCCTCAGAGAAAATATGTCAAACTGCTGAACCAAAAAAGACTAAACCATGCAAATTTTGAGGGTATGAATGGTGGGCTAAAGGGAGAGGTAATCATCAATAAACTCAGCAAATTCTTTGAGCTGCTCGTTCAATTCATGACTGTCAAATTAGATCTCCTTGCTATCGGCCATAGCACCCTGATTGATCTAGACGTTATCCTAAAGGAGATATTTGAGATGGCCACCCCTATAGATCAGCAGTGGAAATATATACATAGAGTAAGAAATCATCAACCTAGAAGGCCCTCCAATAGCCAAGTCATCCGTAGTCTATTAAAAATATGCTCGGAGTTGTCATTTTCATCACACGAGCCAGAAATCCCCAGATGTCGATATTTCCATTTTTTATTGGTCACATGTAGCACAATGTGCCTTTCCGAAATTTTTTGTGGGGACGACGCATTTGCCACATCATAGTTCGTTAGTATTTAATATGTACTTTCAGGTTTGATTCCCGTAATGTAACTAGCTTTGATGTCGTGTTTCGAGATACGTCTCAAGGGTAAATTGAACTATAAATGCAACCTCTACAGAGAAGGAAGGGTCCAACTTTCATTTTTGAAGCCTTTGTGCTTGGATTATAGCTCTATATTAAACTTTCCTGGAAGTGTTAATGAAAAATGTTTTTTTTAGTTTCTGAGATTGGTCACAGTGTTCATATTCAGTTTGTGTTTCCTATTTGCATCATTTTCATATGTGTAAATTCTTCTAATGCTTTCTAGAGAAAACCCTAACCTGTCTTGAGACTGCTAAGGGCTATTATGACATGTCTTAAGCCTGGTAGGAGTGTCATGACTGGATGAAAGTGCCTTGAGGACTGTTAAGGGTCCCAAGCCTATGTATGAAGGTGCCATGACCTATTGTGGGTTACTAAGGGTTTTGTGAGGGTGTGTAAATTTGTTAGCATCCTAATTATGTACTGCTTGACTAGGTCATGATCTGCTAGTATGGATGGAATTCTGTGTGAGGTCTAGTACGTGGGTCTATACCCTTTATTGAACTAGTTATGCAACTAATGAAACCCCTGAGTTGATGCATCTCACCCATTTGCTGGCTACCAAGCTTGGAGCAAAGCTCATAGAGGTTAGAAATAATGGAACCTACTCCTCGTTGAGGCTTGATGGAAAAACACAAGTAACCGTTGAGTACAAACATGAGACTGGTGCATGGTTCCTGTACACATTCACACAGTTCTCATCTCCACTTAACATGATGAGACATTGACCAATGAACAAGCTTTATCTAAAGGAAGTGAATGGGTTTGATTTTTATACAAGGGGGAATTGCTTTGAATAGTAACCTGTAATGACCGCCATGAGATCCTCCTGATGTTTTTACGATTTTAAGTGCTTCAAACATTAGTAAAACCACTCAGTTATGAAATAACCATTTATTGCATCTCAAAAAGACAACTCTCATAAGCTTCTTGATAAAAAATGGTTTTGTAAATAAAATTAAATTTCATAACATTTATAACATTTACACCTTTGAAACATTCGAAGCAAGTGCATCTTTGCGGCCTTTTCTCTGCGACGAGGACGCTAGTCATTCAAGTAAAGTATTTCAAGGATGCTCAGCGGCCATTCGAAACAAGCTAACCACATAACCAAAGGAACTCTCTGACATTGAATTTGACAGGGTTGGAAGGCTATCTACCAGGGTTGGAAGGCTATCTCAAACTATTATATCAGGTGCACACATTCTTTATCATTTTTTTAATAAATATCTATTGCTCATATATTTGTTTTGTTCACAAGTATGAATAATTCACCGCATCTACCAAATATTTTAAAAGGTAGACCTAGCACAGTTACTCTACAAATCCTTTATGAGTATATAGAGTCATGAGAGAAAAGTAGAGAAGAAAGAAAATTTAAGCTACAAACAGAGTTAGAGGCCATGCTGGAAAATAAATTTACATCTCTTGAAGACAAGATCCAAAAACGAATAGAAAATAAAATGAAACTATTGGATAATAAAATAGAGACAATGGAGATTAGATTACACGTAATAGAAAAACAAAGCCAAGATACTAACCAAACATCTCAACAAGGAGAGGATGAAACCTTAGAAAGTCTTAAAATGAAGGACATGATTAAAGAACTAGAAGCAAAAGTTGATAACGATATCACCCTAAATAGTGTGGCAGGTAAAGTATAAATTAAACCCATCAAAGAGGAAATTAAAAAATTGATAGAATTAGACCATGTCTATAATAAAAGGGCCTTGAACCTTATTGATAAATTAGCCATAGCCTAGACAGAATTACATAACAAATTACAAATTGAAACAACATGTCTCACACAAGCAACAAGGTGGGGGAAATTAACTGAGAACAAAGGAAGGTTGATCGGATAAAGGTGAGCTCTACTGACCATAAGTATGACATACTTAGTAGAACCTCAATTCAATTAAGAACGGAGGTTCAAAAGGTAAAAGAAGCTAGGAAGGAAGGAAAATGGGCAATAATAAAAAATAGAAAAGTCATTATTCGAGATAGAAACCAAAAAGATAGTAATAAATAGCAACTCAACATGCTCCCGGTTCTTTCTTAGAACTGTCGGGGCTTCCCATGGAACAAAGGCCCCAAGCTAATTTGGATCTCAAATGAAGTTGATATTATATTGTTAGGTGAAACTTGGGAGCACCAAGAATCTAAGGTCCCTAACATAGATGGCTTTATACTTTGGTCAATATGGAACAAACGATCCTCTCATAGAGGCATTGAGGGTATATCATTAGGAATCTAACATATTACCCCATGCTAGGATTTATAAAAAAGACCCTTATAACCAATATATTTGGATAGATATTACTCACGTTAATGTTAAAAAAAACCTACATAGAAATTTGTTATTTTTCCCCTAGTAATTCTAACTTCTATAAGAAAAACCATTTAGATAAAAATTGTCCTTACCATGGTTTAGAGAATGATATTTCTAGCCTAAGGAATGAAGGTCATATCCTCTTAATGGGTGAATTTAATGCCCGTACTTCAAGCAAACAAGCTATTATTCTAAGCAATTATTCCAACCCTAATCCTCTTTGATTAGAAGAAGACCTTACTCTAGCTAGGAAGTACATGAGAAGCTCTGAAGATCTAGGAGAAATTTTGTTTGGGTCTGAGCTAGTCAAGCTTTGTACCACTCAAGATCTCATAATTTTCAATGGCCTAAAGAAGTGGTCCGATTCTAGCCAGATGACCTGCATCCATGGGCTTGGAAGCAACGTGGTAGACTATGTTTTTTCTGATATCCCTTTCTACAACGAAATAATAAATTTTGACATCTTAAAGGACCACGAGCCTCACTCAGATCATAGACCCTTAATTGTAACTCTCAATTCTGTCATTCTTAGAGATCCCATAAAAGATAATCCTTGTAGCCAAAATAACTTGATCTTAGATAGAAATAAAAATGATCTCTTTCTAAATGATGCAAAAATTAATTTGTTTCCTTTATCAAGTATAGACTACATAGAAGACCTCTATCATAATTTTACTACAACCCTCGTCTCAAGTAATAAAAGAAATAGAAAAACCAACCCTTGGCATGATAAATATTGTAAAAGTGCGAGAAGGAAAATTAAGGAAGCTCTTGATGAGTCTCTTAAAATTCACAAGATAAAAAGTGCAAAGCCCTAACTAAAAGGAAAAAAATACAATATATTCAGAAAAGATAAGAAAATCTCTTACACCTCTCTAAAGTGGCTCCTAAGAAATTCTGGAGGCAGATTCTAACTAGAAAAACTAAAGATAACGATATCATTTCTTTACACGACTCGAATTCCTATCTTAAAAAGCTTTATGAATCCCCGAATGTCATAGACAACTTTGAAACCATGGTCACAATGGTAGAAGCTTTCTCATTAGAAGACATGGATTTTGGGGTTAAGCATCTGAAAAATGGAAAAGCTAAAAACATTGAAGGTTACCATGCATAAATCTTAAAAATTGGAGGTCCCGTCCTCATCCCTCACATCCACAAGCTATTCAATCAAGCAGTTAAGCAAGGTTTCCCTAAAACTTGGACTTAGAGCCTCATTATCCCTATTTTTAAAAGTGGGGATACAAATAACCCCTCTAATTATCGGACAATTATGATTAGCCCACTCTTATCCACCAAAGAGGTTTTAGAAGGCAGCACTCAACAACGAACCACCTCGTTACGCTTAGGATCATTGTGGAGGAGTGTGGTGACGATTAATCCAATCTCTTTTTTTGCTTTGTGGACTTTAGAAAGGATTTCGATACGGCACCTAAAAATAACCTATGGAATATATTAGAAGAGATAAAGGTTCCTTTTGAGTTGAGAGCTGTCGTAATAAAGTTATACGAGAATGTAATCGCCAAGTTTAAGAGCAACAAGGGGTGGTCGAGAGATATTAAGTGTAATATCAAAGTTAAACAAGGTTCCCCCCTCTCCCCTACACTATTTGTCATTTACATCGATAAGCTAGAAGGTTGTTTAGAAGAAGCAGGTTGTGCTAGCACGTTCTTACCTGGAACAGTCATCATCCTTCTTCTCTATGCTGGCGATATTGTTCTTCTAGCAAGGTGTCCATCTAATCTTGATAAGAAACTACGACTCCTTAAGGATTTCTACTCTACCACGGGTATGACTGTCAACACTAACAAAACAAAAGTTATTATTATCAAATCCAAGAAGGACACTTACGCTAATTTTGTGTGTGAAAATAGCAACTTGGAGGAAGTATCTTCTTACAAATATCTAGGAATTAATATTCATCACAAGCTCAACTCGAACTATAGCATTGAGAAAAGGATTAATGGAGGGTGGAAAGCTTACTTTGGTCTTGAAAATAATTGTAAAGAAGCAAACCTTGTGATGTGAAATAAAAAGAAGTTACTCTTTGAAAATTTAGTCACTCTTGTTATCTTGTATGGATGTGAGGTTTGGGGTTGCAGCATCTCTAGAGAATCTTGGAGAAAGATTAAGAAAAACAAGAATCATTTTATAATGTATAACCTTAAAATTAAAAGCAATACACCATATCCTCTTCTACTTATAGAAGTGGGTCTTTCCCCTATCGAGAGCCTAGCTATAACTAGGCTCCTATTGTACAAGCAAAAAATCAATAACATGGGAAACCATAGACTTCCTAACTTAGCTTTTAATTCCACCCAAAACCACCTTAGGCTCAAGCGAGGTTGGTATAAAGATACCAAGGCCTCGTTAAACCACTAGGAGATTGACAAAAATATTGCACTACAAAATATTAATAACATGAAAAATATTGTTACTTCTAGGTTTAAAGAGAAACTATGGTGTGAGAAAGATTTAGAGACTAAAATAAAATTAAGATATTATAAGGAGGTCATCAACCCTACTCTAGAAGATCAAAAGTATCTATGTGTTTTAACGAGTTCAAAGAAAAAAACTAATATAGACAAGATAGTAACGAACTCTCATGAGCTCGATAGTGAAATAGGTTGTTGGAAAGTTCCTTAAACACCATGGGTGGAAATGATCTTCCATCTCTGTGAGAATAGGAACATTGAGGATGAAAATCACTTCCTCTTAGAGTGCCCTGCGTACACCCACATTAGATATAAATTTCATAATATTTGTTGCAACACCAACCTTCCTAGCCTTTTAACTTGTCATAATTATAGTGAGCTCGAGACACTTCTCACCAAGCTCTTTGAACATATGAATACAATGTTAAAACAAACTAATTAATTGATTTATTTAGGTCCGATAGACCAAAGTTAACGATCATCATCATAACACTAATCTCTATAGATAATTGGTCCATTAAAAAAATCAAATTTAAATTTCAAATTAACTACTTGAAAAATCTAAATAATTAAATTTAACTTTTGAAATTTGAATTTTATAACTATTATTTATTAGCCATTTAAATTTTGATAAAAAAAAAATCCATAATAATTTTATTAATATATTAATAATAATTACGTAAAATTGAATTGAAAATTTCAAATATAATAACTCACAACCACTACCTTAATAATAACAATTACTTAAAAAAATTAAACTTTAAAATATAATAAATCAAAATCATTATTTAAAACCATAATATTAACACAAACCACCAAAAATTAATATAAATCTATAAGATATATTCACCACTCCCATTACTCTAATAAGAACAATAAAGTATATCTCCGTTTAATTGCATTTAAACATTGATATGGTAACTAGAACCCTAATAAACACAAATCGTTGCCAAAGTTGAAAGTTTATTTGGTATGTGAATTCGCCGCATAAACCCAAACTATTCCATCACCCATCACTTATTAATAAGCATAAAATTGGTAGGCCCTAAATAAATTGGAAATTACTTTTTAATCTCTAGATTTTTAAACCACACCTGATCAGTGCTAGAAGTTTAAGGATTCGTTCCCAATAAATGCAAACCACTCCCAAACACTATTATAATTACTTTTTAAATACCTAATTTATTATTTTTTAATCTCTAAATTTTTAATCTCTATATTTAATGGACTTGGGTTTAAACCACACCTGATCACTCTGGAAGTTTAAAGATTCGTTCCCAATAAATGCAAACCACTACCAAACATTACTACATAATTACTTTTTAGATACCTGATTTACTTTGTATGTAGTATTTAATGCTTCACATGTAACATAAAACACTAATAGTTATTGTTGCATTACTCCAAGCTTATTTATTTGGGTTTAAAAACCAGCGTAGATCCAAATCCTAGGCTCTATCAAGCGCCGAGAAGGATCAAATCTCTTCTTAGATATCCATTGATATCTTTTTAGTTTAAGGTCCACATA